>VUQS01028698.1:0-25391 GCA_015108495.1 Heterochromis multidens | reverse complement strand
TTAATTTCCAGACCAAGGGACAAAAATGAGACTTTAAAGTTATGTGAACCCACACAGTGTCACTTGAGGTAGTGAAGTATTCATCATTCAGTTATAATCTCCAGACTATAAACAATCCCCAAACAAGTCTTTGAGAAAATCTACTTCAAATGCCTGACGCCAGATGGCCACAAGCTCTGCAAATGTCGATATAGTATACACAGCATTCAGGGACAGGGACGAGAATTCATATTTCAAGGTGACATGTAAGGGTTGTTGATGGGGCAGTTATGACCAAGATAAATGGGTCACTATGCATCAACAGTTTCTCTTTTTAAAGTGGGCAAGAAATACAACAGAATGACTTTCATTACCTTGGATATATCTAACCTTTTCTGGATGCTGGATTAAAAATGCTTTTGAACAGCTGGCTGTTGGTTCTTGTCAGTAATTGGATAGTTAGTGGATAGTTGTCATAGGCAGTTTAAATATTTCACTTTAAGAAAGTAAGAAATGAATGATAATCTTGAGATCATTGCTATAAAAGTAATTGATGTCTACAACACTCTGAAACACAATCTCAGCTATTAAATCAGTGAAAATAAACTTCTTTGTGCATCACATCATAGTGTATCCTGGTCAGAGTGTCATTAATATGTGCAATTGGTGAGTTGTTGATACATTTTACTGAAGTAAAGGGTGCTGTCTTTAAATATTAGTAGAAACACATATGTGGATCTTCTGTTTCAAAGTAAATGTTTGCCAGATATGCAGTCCCTAAACACATGCAGGTGTCTACATTCATACATACCCTATGAAAATTTGACCTTTTTATAACTCTTTTGAGGAGACCTCACAGTGAGCATCTAAGCTGAGAATTTAAAGTTTAAAAATGTCTCTGGGCAGCCTTAATTATTCATTGTGGCTTGAATGGCAGGTGAAACACAGATCTATATTCTAGTCTCACAAAGAGAATATTTTAAAGTACACCTGCACAAGCTTATCTGAGTTTCATGTGTGTTTTAATGTTTTTACACAAAAATACATTTCCTGTGTGAATTTACTTGCACCTAGAGAGAAGAGCAGTTTATTTAGTAAACTGTAACGTTAGGATCAATTCGATATGTAGGGAACTAACAAAATATTTACTGCAAGTACTGTCTCGTATCGGTGTGTATGTGTGAGAACGGGCCGATGAGCGGCAAAGTGTAGAATACTTGAGATAAAAGCATTTTGCATAATACAAATTATTAATCCAAATATAAATGCAGACATTTACTGCTTTGTCATGACAATTTAAGAGTTCTTCCCTCAGTTGAAAGATGGTAGCAGGCCACATGTGCATAAATGGTTGTAAAATGGTTGTAACTGGTTAACAGCATTCCCACCTTTGGAAGACAAAGGTGCAGTGTGTTCGCTGTAGTCAATTAATTCCTTAGGGAGATGGGGAAGAAGGGAATGTTTAGAGTGTCTAGCTTCACGTGCTAGAGGGATAAAATTGGTTCATCAAGTGTGGATGTCCTCCCTGTGTTGTGTTTGACTAATGGGTTATTTGTGATGAGCAATTGTCAGAAAAGAATGGGATATAAATGTCAACATGTTTGAACAATGTTCAGCACCAAAGCTCTTAGCTGAGCTTGACATTTTTTTTTGCACATTCAAAATATTGTAAAAATAGTCCAAAAAAGTAGTCCTGTTGTAGCTGGGTATTCACACAGGTACAACAGGACGTTACATTTCACAGGTGTCTTAAAACAGGTGTTTTAAAGACAAATTGATAAAAGAAGCTCTCAGGAGTTAACTACTTGAAATATTCAAAAGCAAGTATATCAAAACATTTCAGGAAAAAGCAGATCCATACATCATACAATTATTATTATCTTTTCACCTTTACTTGTTGCAAGAAAATATGATTTTTAAAATCAATAGAGATACAGACAAGAAGGATGGAGATCCTACCCTGCTGTTGTGTTCTGTAGTGTCCATTGACAGAGGCATACCTCTACTCGGTGCACCTGCAATTTCTCAACTTCATTTCTGTGGTGCATCTATCAATATTTACTGGACGCAACAAACATGATGAGTGACATTTACACTCCTCTGCAGGAAAAGATAAAATCCACAAAGCAAAGTTGATTTAATTTCTCAAAGGACTATAAGCCAAGCCTGTTGATCCAAACACTTTTTCTCTGCTTTGTCTTGTTGTACACCTGTTTTGTCTATCATATCGTTTTGTTTACCGGCTTCATAAGCAATTACATAAAGTGCTATGATGAATCAAATCAGAAGCTCAAGATGAATACAGCTTATGTGTCATACTATGAGAACATTTGATGGAAATGCTTTTTAAATAGTTGAGGATATGACATACAAATTTTAAATGACTAATCTGCATATATATACTGTATATATATATTTGAGAGATGCACATAATTAGAATATTTAGTAAAATAAAATAATAATATTAAAATAAATAGTAACATTCATAAAGGCTCAGCACATTTTTTACATGTGATACAAATGTAAATCCACCATTAGCATCGAAATGACACTTGATTACTTCATGGTGACATATTACATCTCCAGTTCCTAAATATTCATGAATGCAGTGGTTCTGATTTTGGCCATAGAAAGTATTAGATTTATGCAGAGGGTGAAAACTGCTTTCATTTTCAAAATAAATTGAACTGTGATGGTGAAGCAGCTAGAAATGATGACTAACATCCCGGTGATCCTGGCCTCCTTCTGTGCCATAAAGAAAGCCGTTTTCTGCCTCCCACTTCTGAAGTTTTGATCATTAATTCAATGCACTGAACAGCTTCTAAAAATGTTGTCCAATAGACCAAGCTGGATATGAACACCCATGTATGTATCTTTAGGCATCTTTCACTATAATTCTTATTTTTCTATTTAGACAATCAAATTGATAAGCAAGGCATTTCAGTGACTTCATCATCAAATCCCATGGTAGCTAATTCTTTCACATTACTGCAGCCAAAAAGCCCATCCCATTCTCTACTTGGGTTATTTCACACATTTCAAACAAATTTGAAAACAGTTTCAATTTAATCTGAATTTTTTTCTTCAAGACATTTTGGGTTTTGTTTCAAGGACGCCTGTAATAGCTAAAACAATTAGAAATGTAACTGACATTCCAAGAGAAGTGGCAGTTACTGAATTAAATGGCACTGAAATCCTAAAAGATCAGGCTGAGACAATTACAAAATGAAAGCCTTGTTAAGACTCAATTAAAGCACAATTTTGGATTTGCAAAGGACAAAAACAGAACAGACTGTAAGTCAAGTTCTGAAACTGTTTCTATAGACAGGTTAAGAAAATGAGCCACACTGTACTGCCATGTTCTTTGTAAAACAATACAGTCCTCAAGATTTCCTGGCAATGCAAGCCTTCAGCAGCTCAAGCCATGGAGACAGAAAAAAAAAAGAGACCAGAGGCAAACTACGTTTATGTACAAAAAACATGCACAACCTGGCATTTATAAAGAAATGTGATTTCAAATGTGTTGTCAGACCCAGGGACCATGACATGTGTAGACCTACCATATATTTTAGACCATGAATACACATTTTTCTTTTTTACAGTTATGAACACAGTCACCTATATTATGTAAAATTTAACATTAGTGGTATTCTAAGAAATAAAGGAGTAATGCTAAAGTTGGCAGTGGAAATCATGCATCTAGAATTTTGCAGTGAAGTGAGATTTATTATTTATGATTTAAAGAGGACCATGCATTCCTGTGCATTACATTTTTGTCATGAATCTAAAAAGTTTTATGCATCTGGCTTTAGAACCGACCTCATGGCTGGTGAACACTGCATTCAAGGGTCATGAATTTGCAATTTTATGCCTTCATATTAACTGCACATGTAGAGAGCCACTTCATCACAGCACCCTACTGCCTGAGGCCTTGATTACAGTTTTCCTTGAGTACATCACCAGTTTCCCATGCAGCATGCTATAATTGCTGATGACCAGATTGCTCTGATTCACCCTGGAAATTGCTGTGACTCAGCCTGGAGTTTGATTTTTATGAATGTTTGTATTTGTGTGAGGATGTATTTTCTCTAAATGTGTGCATGCAAACACATTGATATGTGTACATGTATATGCATGGCTGTCAGCAACCATGTTTAGCGTCTAATTTTCTAATTGAAAAGTTCAAAGAAAAAGTGCTGAAATTGCTATTTTGAGAGATACCAGTCAAAAAAAGTTCTGTACATGTCCCCATGAAGGCACAGCTTTTACATTATTTTTAGCCAAAAAAGAAAACCCTTCAAAGATAAAAGCCTTCTGCTTGTGCTTTTTTGTATCACAGAATGGAAAGTCTGTACACCAAGGGTCAGATGGTAGAGCAGTCAGATGAGTGCATGATTCTAAAAAAAAAAATGTTTTTATTAAAAAAGACCTGATATCATGGACCAAATAGATTTTAATGGACATTTCAGGACCTGAATTTATGGCGTAAAAAGACATTTCATTTGTTTAATTTAGAGATTTTTGTCATCATTGCTAGTTCAAGTTTAACAAAATTGCAGTTTGCAATTATGTTGAACAAAAAGATGTTTCCTTATGCTAATGAAAGCTTCTCTTTTAACAGAATTGTGTTTTATTCAAAAAGTATTCCTGAAAACAAACCAAAGACAAGCTTTGTAATAGATTGAGTTTTATCCAAGTCTTTATATATGTAAACTTTGTAAAAGACCACATAAAAAAGGGGTTAGCATTTCTTTTTTCTTACAGAAGGTCAGTGTCACATATCAGAGATACTTTAATAAATAAATGCCAGGGGTGGTGAATGTCAATAGAGGCAAAAATCTGGTAAAATGCCAGATTTCATGCATGATGGATAAAGTCTCAAGATTCTTTTATTTAGCCTGTTTATTTTTTGTTGGGGGGGGCTTTGAAAACAAATAATGGACAGTTATGATTGTTAAATCAAGCTCAGATGAGGAAACATGCTACTGATAAATGAATCTCTATATCTTCTGTGACTTCAAAAAGAGCTTTTTTTTTGCATATAAAACCTTAAAAGTAGTTGGATTTATTAGGTGTTCAGATTCCTGGTCATCTACTAGAGGGTATTGTGGGGATTTTTGTTCAAAGCAAACTGAAGCTTAGGGAGTTTGCAGTGACGTGTTAATCAATGCAACAAGGGTCTGCCTTAATACCACTAGTGGCACTGTGCTATCTCATTGGAAAAACCTAAGCTCAATTCAGCATTTTCTTGACAGATGTGCACATACAAACTGCTCACATTTCTATAAAGTCTATTCCACTGAAAAATATGAGTGTTTTGATAATATTTAGATGATTTATTTGCAATTCAATTCAGTGCTGAGGACGCACACCATTTCACAAAGTCAGTGAACTGCGAAATTGATGCACAAGCATCTATATCTCTACTTTCAAGAGAGCAATAGTACAATATAAGGATTACTGAAACAGGCAAATAGCAGTGTACAATACTAAGTTCATTTACAATAGTAAGAGATTAAAATATGACAGATGGTCCCATCAAACCATTACTACTGGCTTTTCGAGTATTACACATGGTCAACTGCTGTGTAGTAAAGTATTTTGCATTTTAACTTTAATACACATTGTTAAGGTTATTGCAGTGTAATCTTACAGTTCTATCAGTGTAATGTCACATTTAACTAGCCCAGATGTTAATAATACAGATCTTGAAAGATTCTGGAAAATTAAAGGGAAATGTGTGTTAGCAGAATGACAGCATTCTGTGTTTTCTTAGTGCGAACATTAAAATGGGAAAAATCAGTAAATTCAAACAGAATTGTCTTAGGGAAAAGCCACTTTTATACTGCCCTCTATGGGTTCAAACCATAAAGTATGATTGACTTATACTCATGACCCCATCGAGACAGTCTTTTAACTAAACAGACATATCAGCCTTTTGTTCTGACTTTGCAAACATTAACATGGGTTGGCTTTTTTAATGTCCCACCCAAGAGGTATGGATGGGACACTGATGTGTGGCCTTGTCTGGGACCACAGTTGAAATTAACTTTCAGTTGCTGCTTACTTGTTTCCATTCAGTTTGCTGAGGTTTAGGCAAAAATGTACCTTGGTTAGAAAAAGGACATAGTTTTGGGTAAACCTTTTCAAAACATTAGTTAGTCAAATGTGCATACATGGCTCCATTTTTCATGTTTCCAGAAACCAAAGTTGCCAGGATGAATTCTACCTTCTCTTCTGGCTGACACATCAACTCTTCAGCATTTTTATCTAACATGGATTGTTAGTTGTGTAAAAAATGGAAAAATATTAATATGAATGAATAAAAGGCCTGATGCTCATCTTGACAATAAGTAACAGGTTCAGAACCAGCTTTTGAAAGCCCTCAAGAAATGAACTAGATGGTTAAGAGCATTTTAGTGAGGCAGTTTCCTGGAACCAGAAAAAGCATTTCCTGTTTCCATGTAGATGTAATACAAAGTTATTTTTAACCCATAATGACTTGTATAAAAGCCATATCTAACTGAACATAATCATTTTAGAAGAATAAAATGCACATTATTTACTGATTTAACAAATCTGGCTTAGTTTGTCTTCATATAAGCAGAGCAGAAACACTGGGGCAGAGGCAACCTCTCGTGTTCCAACAGAAATAGCCAAGCTATAATTGTAAGTCAGGTTGTGAGCCTGTTTCTATTCCACAGCCATTGAGTCACAATAGGATAGAACAAGTGAGAATATGCTCTCGGGCAAAGTCACAGCCAGCAGGAAGAGCCAGCTGAAAGAATCTTCATTATATGGAACAAGGAGTCATTTATGGAGCAGTGTTACTCTGTTCAGGGACAATCTGACAAACATATTGACTTTGGCACACATGAGGTTTGAGATATGTCTGCATCTACTTTCCATTATGCCATAATTTGATTTACGTGGTGCTTCAGTTCTGTGGCAAGGTTTCACTCTGGCACCTTGTAAAACTTTGGATATTGCGTATTTGAAGAGTATTTGCTTTTCAAGTTCAGAAGAAAAAAATATTATCAATACAGAGCAATATGAATCACCCATCTCCTGAAAATATTATATGCATTACAAATTTTATGCATTCACATTCTCAAAATTAAATCAAAGACTGAGGCTACCTTGGCATCTTCAGAATCTACTTATTTCTTAGCCAATGACAGCATACATCCATCAGTCCTTGATGGCAAAACATTTCTGAATATCTAACATGCTTTTCGTAAAATAATACAAAACAAGTTCATTATTACAATGCTAGCTTGGTGTATCACTACAAATTCAAATATCAGATTAATGACAGCATCTGACACATTCAGTAGAAATTAAATTACAGAACAAAATTATGATAGTCCTACTAGTCCACATGTTGATGAGTAACAGCTTAAAAGGAATTTCGTACCTTGCATGCAGGCATGTAAAAAAATGTCGCGATTCAGCATTTTCTTTGGTATCCATGGCAGCAAGGACTAACCCTAACCCTAGCAATATCTATTCTGTTTAGAAGACAAGACCTTGCATTCAAAGTATACCATCTTCCTCCTTGGACTGGAGGGTAGAGACTCTGTGTTAAACTTCACAGGAATGTGTAGATGTGCAGATTAGTGCAGGAGTATAAACACACCTTGTTTTAAGTGTATCCTTTAGACTGGATGGTGCCTTTATATGTGTCAGCCTATATTGCTGCACTCAATTCTCTTCAACCAAACTTCATTAAGTGCTTCTGCATAAGCCATCTAAGTCTGCTGAACCTTTGTACATGCATGAGAAAACCCTGATCTTGCAAGATTATCTTCCCACAAGTGATTCAGGGTGCGCATCGAGTGTCAGTATGTACCAATATAATTACAAAAAAATCATTCTCTTAAATCTAATAATTTAATTTACTTCCAAATATTTAAATGTATGACCATTAACAATAGTCACTGAGGTCAGTCTGTACATCCACTGCAGGGTTGACTTGTGTGAATACATAAACATAAACAAAACATTAAGGAGTGGTTGAATTCTATATACTTCTATAAAGTACTGTATACTTTAATATTCTACTTAATCCTAAATTGATGGGACTTGGACATTACTTGTACCTTTTTAATTACGTTCTACTATGTTTCAAATATAACTTATTGACTTACTTTTTTATTACTTTTCAAATTACATTTTTTGTATCCTTGTTATCCAGTGAAAACTATGCATCTCCAAATGTAGTGATTTTTAAATTCAAATTTGATAAACCAAAAGGTAACATGTTCTTTTAATTCATTTATTTGTTTGGTTTTTTCCTGTCAGTAGTGCATACATTTTTTTCTTTAGTAAAACTAGAGGAAACTAATGCTTAAAAGACCTTCATATCAAACAAACTTGCTTATATACATTTCTCATCTCTCTTTTCCTTTAGTCCAATAATTTCTTTCTTTTATTGAGTCAGCAGTCTTTACTGGATTTTATTCTTACTCTTTAGCACATCGAATTTTCAAACTACAGTTAAGATTTTCATGTTCCTACACAGGCAATATGTGTTCACTACAGCCCATGTCAGTGGCATTCAAGGCTTGAAACAAATATTTTGAAAACTCACCAAGAATGGGCTGTAAATTGGCAGTTTCTATTTCTATTGCTGTTGCTATGTCTATTCCACACTCTACTTTGGCAAGTCAACTTTTTTGATCTTGCTTCGCCATAGTTGAGGTGTGTGCTTGTTTGTCTCCACTGCATGTTTGTATGTGTATGTCCATAGATACAAACTTATCCATTTTAATTGGCTGTTGATTTGCCACTTTAAAATTCCTACCTAGGGTGGTGTGATGATGACTGTGGGGTCTTTTGAGGTTAAGACTTTCAATTAAGTTCAGTTTTTCCACAGCATGAAAAAACTTTCTTGTACCCAAACACACAACGGTAGCATAATAAAACAGAGAAAAAGGATGATTTATCATGTGACAACATTTCCACAAGCAATCTATCCTGTTTCTAGCAAACCACAAGAATGCTGCTCCTGTGATCTGAAAGTAGTATACTGAACACCCTACACTGCCTTACATACATTATAACTAGCCCTATACTCTTTGTGTCAAGCATGATATACACTAACTGGCCAATTCATCAGATAAACCTGTTCAACTGCTCATTAATGCAAATATCTCAGTCTATCACATGGCAGCAGTTCAGTGCATTTAAGCATGTAGACGTCGTCAAAACAACCTGCTGAAGTTCAAACTGAGCATCAGAATGGTTAGGAAAGGTGAGTTAGGTGACTTTGAACATGGGATTGTGCCAGATGGGCTGGTCTTAGTATCTCAGAAACTGCTGATTTGGTGGGATTTTCCTGCACAGCCATCTCTAAGGTTTACAAAGAATGGTCCCAAAAAGAGAAAATATCCACTGAGCAGCAGTTCTCTGGGCAAACATGCCCTGGTGATGCCAGAAGTCAGAGGAGAATGGTCAGACTGCTTTGAGCTGATAGGAAGGTGACAGTAACTCAAATTACCACTTCTTACAGCCTAGGTATGCAGTAGAGCATGAAGACACAACACGTCAAACCTTGAGGCAGAGGAGTTCCACAGCAGCAGAAGACCACACCGGGTACCACTCCTTGCAGCTAAGAACTGATACTACAATTTGCATGGCCTCACCAAAATTGGGCAATAGAAGATTGGAAAAATGTTGCTTGGTCTGATGAGTCTCGATTGCTGCTGTGACATTCAGATAGTAGGGTCAGAAATTGGTGTAAATGACATGAGAGCATAGATCCATCCTGCTTTGTGTCAACAGTTCAGGCTGATGGTGGATGTAATGGTGTGGGGAATATTTCCTTGGCACACTCTGGGCCCTTTATTACTAATTGAGCATTATTTAAACAGCACCAGGTTACCTGAGTATTGTTGATGACCATGTCCATCCCTTTATGACTACATTGTACCCATGTTCTGATGGCTGCTTCCAGCAGCATAACACGCCATCTCACAAAGCTCAAATCATCTCAAACTGATTTCTGACTTTCATAAGAGTTCATTGTACTAAAATGTCCGCCACAGTCACCAGATCTCAATCCAACAGAGCACCTTTGAGATGTGGTGGAATAAGATATTTGCAGCATGGATGTGCAGCTGACAAATATGAAGCAACTGTGTGATGTTATCATTGTCAATATGGACCAAAATGTTTCCAGCAACTTTTCGAATCTGTGCCATGAAGAATTAAGGCAGTTCTGTAGGCAAAAGGGGGTCCAACCCAGTACTAGCAAGGTGTAACTAATGAAATGGCCGGTGAGTGTATGTTTAGATTATTCTCCATCATATAACACCATAGATCAGCCCTTCCAACACTATGCAACATGACAAAGACCCTAAAACATACAACCAGAGTCGGAATAAATTATGAGTGGCAAGACAAGTGATGCAGCAGATTGTTTGTCCTGAAAAACTGAGACTCCCTAAATACAAAGAAAAAAACTGTGCCAAGTACACTGGTTTAATTCAGTGTTTTTCTGTTGACTGTGCTTTCTATCATGGTATTTGACAAATAAAAATATCGTACCATGGTCTTTCTAGAATACAGTATAACTAACTGCACTAACTGGTTGTGGTGTCAAGTATAAAACACACATATTTTACTCATTCTATCATGGGATTTTGTTGTGAGATTTCAGTCAATGGACTTACAATATATACACATGAGAATATATTATCCATCCCTATGTGAAATCCTCTAGTGAATAGTTTTCACTACAAGAAGCCAAGAATTTGTGAAAATGCTCCCAATGGTACAATTACTGCTACTGAAATGATAAGCACAGAAGACGATAGAGAGAACGAAAGTTAACTACTAGAATGTGGTGCCAATTAGTGGTTAATTCCTAAAATAAAACAGAATCATCAAGCAGGCATTTGGCTCTTCCAAAGCTGTCGCATTTCATATGCTTTCACTTTTGTTTCTATATTTATCAACATGAGTTCTGTTTTGAAATACCACAATATGCAAGTTCCTCAATTAAGCCATTAAACCAACATTACCTCAAAAATGAATCAGGACAAATCTAAGCTTGTATAAAGAGTTTATTTCATTTTCATTTATGTATAGTAAGCCCCTGTATACAGTATATTGTTAGCCTGTGGTTCCAGGGTAAAAATATATATATACAGAAGTCTAGTTCAGCCTTCAAACTAAAGTGACGTGTTTAGCTTAACAATCCAAGAGAGAAAGATTCTAATCAACTTACAAAAGCCTGAGGTGAAAGACATTCATCCAGCTGTTAATTGTCTCCTTACCAAAGTCTTCCCTGCTGCTTTTTCATAAGCCAGAACATTTATGTGGTTTGCTATAAACACCTAAGACTTGCATTTCTCCAAAGATGTTGACAATGTCCTTTCTATCCCACTATGACTAATTCAGATCAGACATTTACAAAATTAATGTAGGCTTTCCCCTTCCTATTCCCTAAATTGATGGATTTCATGCATAATAAGGATCCCAGTATAATATGAGTTTCCCTATTAAATTTTCCATTTACTTTCCCCAGCTCTGATTCCTATTCAAGTTTAGAAAAATTGGTATACTCAGAAGAAATCAATTCGATCCATGCCCACGGGCTGCTTTCAGGGGCTCCTAAACCTGCAGTTCTTCTTTCCCCACAAATTTATCGCCTGTCCCACAGTCCTTTGTGCAGCAGTAAAGACGAGTGTCAAATCTCAAAGTGCTAAGACCACAGGGAAAGACACATGGCACCATTTTTGGAAGGATCTGCCACATTCAACCTTCAAGTGTGAAACTGGAAAGATTAACTAAACTAAACAGAATTCACGGAGCTCATATTTGTGGTTGTGGCTTATACCTAACACAAAACTATTGTTTAGTAATATTTAACTAAAATTTAAACTGTTAACATAACAATATGAAAATAATAGAATCTCTCAGAACACAAAAAAACAAAAGCACATTAGACTATTTAAGTCCAATTTAAAGGCAAAAAAGTGCTATTTCAATTCAATTCAATTCAATTCATTTCAATTCAATTTATATAGCCCCAAATCATAACAACAGCCACCTCAAAGCGCTTTATATTGTAAGGTAAAGACCCTACAATAATAGAAAGAAAATCCCAAAAATCAGACGATCCCTTATGATCAAGCACTTGGCGACAGTGGGAAAGAAAAACTCCTGGGAAGAATCCGCCGGCAGAGCCCGGCTCAGGGAGAGGGTGATCTGCCGCGACCAGTTGGGGGTGAGGGGAGGGAGACAGGACAAAAGACACATTGTGGTAGAGAGCCAGATATTAATAATTACAAGGAAACAAACAAAGTGCTTATGTCCCCAAATGACTAATATATTGCTTTAAAGTTTGGAGATGATCCAACGGAAACTAAAGCTTTTTCCTAATTTATGTGATCCTGACCTTTGCCTGACCTTGAAGCATTGCATATTAAAATGGTATATTTTATTATCTTTACCAATATGATTGGAGCAGAATTGGCTAAAATCTTTGGCTTCTATAAGCTGTAAAAACTTGAGATTTTAAGATATATTCCTGCAGTGTGTGATTTTGCTAAACTTTATGGCGTTATTGACAAAATAAAAAAGGGTGTTTTACAGGTCTCTCCATGCCCTTTCATATGATATATTATACTAGATATGGTTTCTTAAAATTTCTTTTCAAGGTCAACTTTGACCTTGGGAGCTAACAATGAAGGTCAAGGTCAAATGCTTAGCCAACCTGGGTACTCATGTCCCCCAAGGGCTAGTATACTGTGAAGTTTGAAGGCAATCCATAAAAAATTATGAGTAATATAAACTTTTTACTGATTTTCACATTTGGTGTGACCTTGACCTTGATCTGATTTTCACCAAAATTAAATCTACCAGTTATTGGTATCTACCATCACTCAAAATTTGAAAATGATATCTTGAAAAACGTGGAAGCTAGACCGCTAACAAACAGACAGACAAACAAACAAACAGAACCAATTACATACTCCCTGCCTTCAGGGTGAGAATAATCATCTGCTTTTTGGTCATAAAAGTGTTTCTATAAAATGTTGGTGCCTACATGTGAATAGAACAGCTTCCTTGGCATTGATTCTATAAGAATCTGGAACACCATTTTTCCAAAAGATATTCCCCCATTTGGTGTTTTCATAAAGTAGTGGAGAGTGCTGTCTAATGTCTACCCAAAATCTCCCATAGCTGTTAAACTGGGTCAAGATCTGGTGACTGTGAGGGCCAAAACATATGATCGACATAATTGTCATACTTGTCAAACCAATCAGTGACCCCTCATGGCCTGTTGAAGGGGGTGTTGCTATTCTGAAAGACACCAGGTGAGCACTCAAAACAAGTTTGTATTTATTTAAAATTACCCATTTCTATTTGGGGACCAGCAGACCCAAACAATCTAGCAAGATGCCTCTCACAGCTTAACAGAACAGCTGGATCCCCTGACTGTATGGTTCAAGGAATTATGTTTGTCCTTTATTTTTTACTCTATTCTATATCAAAATAGGTATCAGGTTTAAATCATTTTTGACCACAATGTGTACTGAAATTATCCTCCAACAGCATAAATGCAGCTTCTGACCAGAGATTCAACATTATCCATCTCATCAATACATTCTAAAATTCTAAAAAGTCTAATAGAGATGGACAAAAAAATAATCTGTTTTCATGTTTTTCAGAGCCTTCTTATATTGAGCTCGCTGACTTTAGGTGACCTGTGTATTTTTTTTCACAAGGTATTTCATATTAAGGCTAAAAATGAATCAAATCACATACTTAAACAACAAACTATGGAGTTCAGTCTTTATAGTTATCATCTTTTTTACTTGCAGACCAACTTAAAGTAAGAACAAATTAAATTAAACATCACTTCCTAAAGTGAATAAATTAATATGTACAAAGAAAAGGATAACACTGATAAGTTTTGGCAAACTTGTAAAATAGATAAATAAACAATGTGAAGCCAAAAACTATTTAAGGCAGATCATTCCAGAGGAATGGAGAATTGTCAAGCAAGGTGATATTGGGGTAAAAGGTAGTGCAACAAAAAGGTTTTCTCATGCTTTGGTAAAATCAGTAGCTTGTCTCTAGGGAGGCGAAGCTGTTTCTCCTCCGTCGCCTCTTCTGTCATCCATGCTCAAAAGAAGGGACCTTGGTGGGGAGCAGAGCGCAGCAAGTGATGAAGACATCCTTAGTGAGTGTAAGGAATGAGGGAAAGTGCACCACAAGGAATGAAGCTAACACTTCATAGCATACAGAGAACCACAAGGAGACACTGGGGAGGAACTGTGTTCAGTATCAGGCATACACGTCTTAGGATAAAGGCAGGAGTGCTACCCAAGAAAACAAGAAAGGGCTGCATCATGAAAGACTTCACAAGGTTATTCTGGAGTGATGGTTTAAAGACTTTTGGAACCATTTGAAGATGTATACTTCTGCATTATCGTGTGGTGCTTTGAAAAAAAAATGCTGATTTGCTGAAAGTTTCCTCTTGTCAAAAACACTGTCTCAATGTAACTGAGAACTCTACAGCTTTGAGCGTTACAACCTTGACTTGACCATTGTTTGATACAACTCAGTGACTTCAACTGATGCTTCACTCTCGAGAAGAAATTGCAGAAAGTATAGTGCTAATATGCAGCACAGTAGAATGATCTTTGCATGATGTCCTCCACAGCTGCTCTGCCATGGCTCGGATTATATATCAGGAGAGGTGCATGCAGAAATTATTAATGCATGACAGGCAGAAGAAACTGTGCCTTATAGGGTTTAATAAACATCCCTTGATGTCACATAGAGGAAAACGGTATTTGTTTACTGCAAAATGTACTCCACACAGCCCTAATTTTGGTTTTACAGTCATGCAGGGTCTACTCAGAACATGGCATTCAAAATGAGAAGCAAGACTTGTCCCTGCAAGGTCTCATGTTAGTAAGTGTGTAAGTAAGGAAGAGGAAAATGGATGCCCTAAAATAATGAGGTTGGAAAAATCACTTTTATAAATGTTTTAGCAATACTTATATAGGGCACATAAGACTGAGAAGCACACCACAGAAAGGCTTTGGTTGGATTACTACATTTTCATCGTTTTCTCCCCTCTGTTGGACACTCTGACCGTCTTTGCCGATGATGTGAAAACCGAAGCTAGTGCACTGCATTAGACTAAACCTAAGCTAGTGGTTAATGATGGATTGAATAAGGCAAATGATTACAAACTGAGTGCTTCGTAAAATATAGATGAATCATGGAAGGCCATTACTTTGGAAAAATTATCATTTTGTTGTGACAATAGATAATATTAATTACTGTTAAAAAAATCTCACCAAATCAAACGTGGAACTTTGTATTTGCGAAAACAATTAGACAATAAAACAGGATGTATTAATTAATTAATTAATATTATGTCACTTCCTATGATGTTTGTAGCCACTTCTTGCCCAGCAGATCTCCAGGGATTCTTGGTGGCTACTTTTACTTTGCTGCTTTATGGTTTTATGCATACAAACGCAAAAGCAAATTAATCAGTGCACACAACTGGGTTACGTCAGCTGTTCTCACACATGAACTCCTTAAAATGTTGGGAGAATGGGGTCGGTACAGTGTAAGAAGTTGCCCAAAGTTCTCCAAAGATGTTGACAATGTCCTTTCTATCTCAATATGACTAATTCAGATCAGACATTTACAAAATTAATGTAGGCTTTCCCCTTCCTATTCCCTAAATTGATGGATTTCATGCATAATAAGGATCCCAGTATAATATGAGTTTCCCTATTAAATTTTCCATTTACTTTCCCCAGCTCTGATTCCTATTCAAGTTTAGAAAACTACAGTGTAAGAAGTTGCCCTTTTTAACATGTAGCACACAGCGGGTAATAACCTGTTTCAGACTTGTTTGCAATTCTGGTCACGTTTAGTGAAGCGGAGGGAGATGCCTGCACATAGTGGACAGGAGGCAGGCCCACTCGCTCAGTGAGTATTCACTGACTATTACCTCACATGGATTAAAGAACGCTTAATGTCAGATCCAAATGCAACAAACATTTGTTTTCTCCACATCTATGAAAGTTTAGGCTGCAGTGCTTGTGTGAAGAGAGCTACACAGTGTGTCCTGATAGCTCATAAACACTATGTCAAGTCAAATATTGCATCCTAGAGTCTTTTAGTGGACAGAATATGAGCAGATGATATGATGCAACCATCAGATGCTTGTTTTTTGTTTGCTGTGTGAAATCTCTTGGTATAAAAACAGGCTTACTCATGAGGCTTCAGCCTTGGCATGCGTTGGCTTCCCTGCTGATGAGTGCCTGGTGAATGTCAACTGAATGAGGCACTGAATGAGCTAGAGGGTAAAAATGGCTTGTTGTTAATGTGGCCTCAAATGAGATACAGTATGGCTCCAAATATGATTTCAAGATTATGCCACAACCCAGTTGAAGCTAATTAGTAGCAAGATTGGAGCAAAACATTTCACTGTTTTACCAATGAAGGTTAAAAACTCTGCTATTAATGTAAGATCTAACACTTCAGTATATTTTGGAAAAAAAAAATCAAGTAAAGGGGGAAACAGATATTTTCTGACAAAACTCAGCATGGAAAGAAGCCAAAAAAAAATCTGACAGAAATTCCGTTACTTAGAATTAGTGATACACAGACTGTCAGTTCAATGTTGGGTAAAGGAATAATTGAGGAAGCCCATGGGTTGTTTACTTTTGCCTCATTTATCACCACAGGGTTTAGGACAAAGACAGACATTTAATAATTCAGCTGAATTCATTTAATTCTTCTTTTTTTCCCTACAGTGGGCTCAAAGCCAACATCTTTTATTGGCTCTATAAGCTGCTCAAGCTAGAGAAGGAGTCGTGTAATTTCTTTAAAAAAAAAAAGAAAAAAACACTTCTCAAAGGACAGTCTAATGTTTATTGCAGCCCGTTCTCATAGCAAACTCTGGGTCTGGGTCTTTTTTCTTTTCAGTCTGCAAAACTTTGAAAGTAGTAAGTTTCAAGTGGAAGTATGTTTCATGCCTATATCTTGTACCTTTCCACCAGTCCTAAAATGGGAAATATCAACCTAGCAACCTATTAAGCAGAGCTTTTGAACATTGTGGTAAGCATTGTGAAATATTAAATTTAAAACAAATTTTGATCTTTTCTTACACAAAACCAAGAAGTATTGCTGCCTAAGTCTAATCAAACAGCACATTAAAGGGAAACTGAAAATTATTGTCTGCTTATTCTCAGGGCTTCAAGTGTTGCTGTTTGGCAAAGATGTTGGCATGTCACGGATATGCACAGGGTGTCTTTTGACCTCTGTGTTGCGACACAAAGTGTTTTATGGAAGTTAAGTGAAACGGGACTCACTCCCAACTCATCACATATGGATGCTTGTAAAGGATCCATTGCCAACACATTAAGACTCACTGGATAAGCACAAATCAATGTTCAGGCTTAATATTGTAAAGGGGCATATTTTAACCAAGACCACAATTTATTCATAAACCTAACCAAGTAATATTTAGTGCCCAAACCTAACCAACTAGTTTTTGGTGCCTGGAAAAAAAAAAAGTAGTAGTAGTAGTTTAAACTTAACCAGCAAGTGAAAGTAAACAGAGAAAAATCCAAAACTAATCAGTCAGGGAAAACAAAATATGAACCCTGATCTTCTGGCTGGTCTGCCACCCTTCTAACCTTGTTACTTATACTTAGTTGCTCTTTACAAGAGGACCATTATCTCTTGGCATCAAGGACTAAATGTTAAGACCCCACTTGCCAAAAGAACATGTTGTTCATACTTCTGCAACACCATTGTTGCAGAAGAGCAAACTTTGACAGAAAGTGACAGAAGAAAATTCATTATCATTGACACAAATCTTGAAAACTCTGATTCCAGAAATTGTTTTGAGACTGTGTTTATTATGAAAAAGATTAACAAAATGTTGACATAACATCTAATTAAAAAGCAAAGTAGATCATATTTTCTTCTGCATATAACACTTCTGTATGAAACCAGTTGAATATGTTCTGATGCTGACAGCACTCTGTACAACATCAAGTGTGATGAGCAGGAACGTGACGCAGAGGATAAATGAGAGAGTAGTGGAGAATCATATCAAGGACTCTCAAACAATCCCCTATGATGACCTGAGGCGTGTTAAAAGACGACATAGCAAACACTTCAGAGTACAAGTGATAAGTCTGACAAAATTGGCATCCTTTCTGAAGGCTGAGTATTAGGACACTGTCACTCTGTGTTGATTCTGGCCAAGATGTTTTCCTCATTTTCCCAACACGTCCAGGACACAGAGGAAACAATTGCTCACTAACAATCCATCAAACCCTGCCACCCAAACAACCCTCTCCAAGCACAAGCATGCAAACTGGCATGCAAGCATTCACGCACGGCCGCTAAACTCTTCGTACTAGTCCACTGAACTGCTGTATCTGCAGGCATTGCTGTCTAAGTGCTTGGCTTGTGCACCATTAATCCCACCCATAAATTTATAAATGACCACCTAAATATACACAGTGCTTAATTAAAGTTAGATGTCCATTACTGAAGCAAATCCCAGTAATATGGAAAGAGAAGGTAATCAGTCTCTCTACACCTTCATCTCTGTTTCCAAGGATTACAAATACCATCCCTGCTGCCTCATGAAGGATATCTTATTCATCCCAAAAAATATTAAAAGAAAGGATTTCTAAAATTACATGACATAATGTTTGAATGTGGCCCTTTAGACATTCTTCATCTTGTGGAGAAGTCACGTGTTACCAAACCATTGTCTCATACACACAGCACCACAACAAGCTTGTTGCGGTGCTATTGTTGCATGCACAGATCAACTAGCTTCCCAAGGTCAGGCTCTTTTATCAGGAGACAAGCACCCTTTACCCATAATCTTTGGAATGCCGCATAGAAATCACTTTGGGTAATAACAAATAATGACCATATTTTTACCATTGGGAAAGAGGTATTGATTTTTTTCACCCACCAAAGCCTCAAATTATGACCTTAGTTTTGCAGAGATGGATATGTCACTGCTTTCAGAATGAAACATCAATTTTTCTGACTGGAAACAAGTCTATCCTCTGAAGTTTTAAAAATCACACTATAAAGAATCCATTACATGTGAATAACATTTTATAATTCATGTACCAAATATCTCTGATTCTTTCTTTGTTTGCTGCTTGATACAAACTTAGACAAATTCTACACAAAACATGACATGGCAAAGATATAAAAAACTAAAGAGAACATGCCCTATTGTTTTGACTGACGATTCAAACTGTGTAACTATTTTCTTCTCCTAAATTTGAAGGACTATCAAGGGATCAGTGGTGCTTGCATTTTACATAAATTCAATGCTGCTGACTTAATATGGGAATAAACTTAATATGCAACAATACTATCATTTTTGTCATTTGTCAGAAAAATACTAGACCTAATAAAAGGCCTATTCCTTTCCTTATCATTTCTTTTTCTTTCGCTAAAGCAAAGAAAGCAGATTGCATGTGTATCCATGCAACCCTTATTTTTGAAGCTGACGCTGGTGTAACTTATTGCAACCAATAACCTTTGTGGCCTTCTACTATCACTGTTGCTCCTTACAAAAGAGAATGTTCTATCGTTCACTACGTTTACATCTTGTTGAATGTATCCTCAGAAGTCTAATAAGGATTCTGTCGATTCATCCATTCTCTTAACTGCTTATCCAGTTCAGGTTCGTAGGGGGCTGGAGCCTATACTACAGAGAGACCCAAGACTTCCTTGCTGTGACGCGACAGTGCTAGCCACTGCAGAACCGTGCTGTCCATCAACTTCTGTATTTTCTTACAATGAACTACTCATGTCCAACTTTTCAGTTCAAATATTAAACTTTGAACTTTAAGAATAACAACAGCATGCCTCACTATAAATTATTATACAGTACTCCATCAATAATTACACAGACACAGAGCAACATGGCAGCTCATTCAGGTTAAGAGATAAAACTGAGATAACACAGTACACAATAAAATGCCCTAGTTTATATCTTGGTATTGTATCCTATTAATGTTCCTCAATAAAAGTTAAAACTATTCTGATGCAACTATATAGGGAACATATAGTGTACATAAGAAATGACAACATGACGATGACAAAATGATTATTTACTCAAATTAGAGATGCTCAGATGAATTCAACATTGATTCAAAATGGACAAGCTGCAGCTGAACAGCCATAAACGGTGATGAATCCGATTCCGTGTCTATCTGCTCTATGATCTATCCAGACCACAACAACTGTGATTATTTTAGATAATGCTAATGCTAACAAAATAGCCAAGAATTTGCCACAATCGCATAAAGACTAAAAGTCTTTAAGTACCAGTGGGGAAGTGCCTTAAAACTGGCTTCTTTCTAATGGTGAGCAGGGGCTGACTCCCCTGGTTGCAAAAAGATATTAGCTTAACTTAGCTTGGCTTAGCTACTATGATCTATGATCTCAGCACTTTCCTGAGAAGTTTATTATCTTAATCACTAGTTTGAAGTCTTATTAAATATAAAATGGCATCCTTTATTATAAATTATGGCCCCACTAGAGTAAAAAAAAAAAAACATGATAAAGGACGGTATGCTTTAAAAATAGCTACCATGTAAAGCCTCGGTTTCCGTGTCCATGAGTCTGCTAGGGTCCACTTGGGTCCAATGACATATATTTAATCAAATAAACGGTGAGCACGAGGGTCTGTACACGGGGAATTTACATTACAATGCACCAACTACGTATCCACCCCAGACAGTGGACTTCAAGTGGACTCCAAAGAAGAATAACAGGAATGACTACTCAGCCATCAGGTCTCCAGCTGTCTGTTTTCGTGTCCGCAGATATGTAAAGCAATTCAGAAATAGTGGGATACACTGCACTCCACTGCAATGCCTTTTCAGTTGATTTTTATTCGTACAGAAAAAAAAAATCAGTCCACTAATCTGGAGCACTTTATTCTGACATTATGAGTGAGAGTGACAGAACGTCCTGCACCCAGGGATATAGAAAAAGCTAAAACATTATTAAACTAATGAATGTTTTATCAGTGGACATAATTTGAAATTTCTATTAAAGACAAAGTATTACAAAAACTATCTAATTATACTGTCAATGCTACTTCTATGTAAGACCATCGAAATTGGTCAGAACGGAAATCAGCAGATCAGACTTTCGAAAAATCAGAAATTAGAATGAGTCAAGATAATTGCAATTGGTGCAACTCCAACTATAATACATGACTGCTTATAGCTTGTCAAGTCAAATCAGTATTTAAAGTATAACTATTGGAAGAGATATTCCTCATAGCTTCAAGCTTAAAAAACTGCAGGAGTGCAGGAAAAAGACTTCTTGCATAAGAGTGAAGGACAGTAGTTTGAGTACCAAGAGTTCAGGGTTTAGCCTTTTAAAACTTGATGATTGAATTTCTTGGCAGCGGATGCATTAAAATTATAATTCTTATTTATGAAGCCCTTTAAAAAATTAAAATACTCACCATGTACCGCTTCCTATTAATTGACTTTTTTTTCTCTCATTTTCTTTCTTTCGCTTCTCTACTTTTTTCTTTACTTCCCATTGAACTTGACACACTAATAGGTTATGAATAATTCTGTTTCAGTTTAGACGGCAATTAGCCACAATGCCAGAGGCCATTCTTCTTCCTTTCTAGTGGATTGGTGATTTAAGACCCAGCTGAGTAAGGGGGCTCCAGCCATCCGACAACCGCATCATTTTCTTCTTTCAACCCAAGACTGAAACAAGAAACAGTTAACTGAGCAAATGCCCTCTCATTGATAAAGTCTTTCACTGAAGTCAATGTGGGGGAATGCTCTAACAGAAGTATGCGATTGGTCACCATAAAGAACAAAACAAAAGGTCACAGGCTTAGTTTAAACATATACGTTAAAAAAAACTAAAACGAGGAAAAAAACAACAAAAAAAACATTGGCAGTTCCCGAGGGCAAAAGATGAAAAAAGAAAAAAAACCAAAAACTTGATAATGGAGTAATGTTGTCAAACGGTGCCTCTCTCTGGTGTTTCACTGAAAAATTTTACAATTGCTAATTAGCCACAGGACCACACGGAGAACAGCATGTCTTTGCTGCTGGAATTGATACATCAGAGGCAAGCAAAGCAGCTGTTGTAAGGGGGACTTAAATACAATAATTACAGCACAGACTGAGCAATAGGCTACAGGCACAAAACCTCCTCTAGTGATTGAATAAAATAACATGGCAACTAAACAATGGCAATAGTGATTGAAACACAGGCAATAATGTAAAAAGGTAAATGGAAGGAAGCAAATATTCATCAGAATTAACTTAACATGATTGATAGATATACACAGAAAAATTCATAAATGCATGAACAAAATAGTTTGTTTTTGTTTTAAATATAAAAATGTATGTAAATAAAAAATTCTAGAATTGCACAGGGCACTGGAGACACTGCATACCTCCGCCAACACTAAACACTTCTGAACAGTTGCTGTTCAGAAAGATGTCTTTCCTTTCAACTTGAATTGTTGATTGCCTTGATTTCATGACCCTTACTAACACACCCTAAGGATTTGGAATCAAATTTCTTTTAGCTTCATATTTGAAGGACACAATAAACTTCTGATGGCTGAAATTCAAGATAAAGATTATTACTGAAATTTAATCAATTCTTCCATAGTCCAAGGACCTATCCATCAACAAGAATACAAGGAAACATGTTCAGTTATTCTTAATGGCATTAAGGCTACTTGTTTTCACCTGTTGTGAAGCAGAAAAAAGTAGTCAACAAAGTGACACAAAAAAACAAATATATATTTAAATAAAAAATGAACATTGCATCAACCTGAAAAATCAGCTCTGTGTGAAATTTTTTTAGTATTCATTGAGTGAGGGTAAATAATTCACTTGCCACCTCTAGTGCCATTGTTTGTTTCTCTGAGTCAACATCCATCTGATTAGTATCATTTTTAAAAACATTTTCACACAAAACCCTGACATGCAGCACAGTGTGCTAATAGATATTCTCAAAATTATACCAAGTGCAAGACAACTGATCACACATGTTAGAAAAAATCGAATTATGTAAATATTCATTTTTATCCAGTGTGCTACAGGCTTTCCTATAAATGAGGGCAATAGAAGAAAATATATTAGATAAAGGTATTTTTTGCACACAAATTAAGGTTAAAAGGAAATAAAAATTGAAATAGAAATATAAAGACCTTCTCACTATATTATCAAAGAAATTAAAACTTTACATTTACTTTACAGAAAGAGTTTTAAGAAAGACAGTAAAGCTATACCCACTTTCTATAGATTTGAGCTAAATGGAGTTACAAACAATACAGTTACTTTTGTTATTTTACACACATGTTTAATATTTTTGGCTGTTTTTGTTTTTGTTTTTTTTGGGGGGGGCAATTTCTTCTGACACATTGGAAAACAGTATCTCTGCATTTTTTAAACATCCCTCTATGGCATCACATACTGAAGCCTCACAGTTTTTTGAGTGATCAAGAGGCTTCTCCCTTGCCTGCAGGCGAGCACTACATCCAGTTTTTCAGTCTTCTCACTCTGCCTGACCTGCTGACTTTGAAAAGTCCCTTTCCATGCAATGCATGTCCCACCTCAGCATCCTATTTTAACCAAAAAGACATTGATTTCTGGTGGCTTTAACGTATAGATAAAGTGCAGTGATGGTACTCACACATAACTGTAAGAAAAACATTCCCTGAAGCCAGGACAACTTTCTCCCTCGTTGCCCGGTCATAGATGCCCACGTGACACTCATAAGGCCCATTGTCTGAGATCCTGACTTCTGGAAGCCTGCAAAGTACAAGGGTTACTCATGAGTTCTTTCCATTTTTGCAGTAAGATTCGACAACAAAACAATTAGATTAGCAAGTGCATACATGAGAAGATAACTATTTGCATTCACAGATGCTACTTTCATCTGCTCCCTGATTCACAAGGGGTCACCACAGCAGGTAGTTCTACATGTTTGATTTGGCAGATTTTTACACTGATGCCCTTCCTGACACAACCCCCAAGGGATTTGTGTCTCCTGGGATCAAACTGAGGAGCATTTGCTTGTCAGGTAAATGTGTAAACAACTACACTATCTCAACAAAACTGAATATGTTAATAGAATAGCATTGTAAAGGTGAAAGATTCAGTCATGATGCATGTGTATAGCTGCCATCAAAAGGAAGTCTGAATTCACAAATGAGTGTGGTCCAACCCATGATAGTCCATGAAACTTCATAGCAAAGTTTGGTCCTCTGGTATTGTCAGTGTTATGGAACACATGACTGTAGTAACAACCAAGAAAATGGTAGATAATCTTAAACTGAAACTATAACATTTTTTAAACTGATGACCACAAAGCCAGATTTGCAAGTCTTTCTGTTGGTTTGGAAACAGAAAATCCAAGAGGCAGTCACAATACTTTACAGGTGTGTAGCTGACATCTGCATTTGAGAGTGCTGTGATCCCATCACAAGATGGTCTCTGTAGTTAACTTGATATAACCATCTATGAATGTATACACACACACACATACACAAATCTAAAAGTTGAATAAGCTTTTGCAGGTCCATTAATGACCAAGGGACCATCTATATCAGTTTTTTGCTCATTAATCATTTTTTAATAAATTAATCGGACATTTCAGTATGAAACAATGATTGAAGATGTCTGTTAGAATCAGAGAGAGCACACAAAAAAAGCTCACAATTTATCAATATCTCATGTAAACGAAATAAATACTTAGTTCGGATTACAGATCAATTGAATGAATTTATCAGAATTTTAATTTGAATATAAAGCCTTAGTCAAAAAGTATCACTCTACATTTCTATTGCTATCGTCTGCATCCTTGAAATGAAAATCCACTTATTAAAAGACTGAAATCTTAGCTACATTTGACACTGATACTTTTTTTGACACTGACTGACTCGTTTTTCTTTGAAAGATAGGTTGAGAGCATTCTTATTTCCAAAAAAAGTCCTAAAGGTATATTTCAGAAAACAGCTTTCACTATACTTTTGTTTTCTATAATTCTGCAGAGACACAACAGGCACCGATTATCCAGTCAGCGGTTGCAAATGACCATTTCTGAAAGAGAATGAGAGCACAATCTGTATTCTGTACTCAGCTAATATGTCAACAGTGATAATCAAAATGAGACACCACTAGTCACATTTAGCTCCTGTGATTTATTCCCACAAAACAGGGACAATTGTCCTTGCTGCCTGGGTGTTTCAGATGGGGACCTCTGTTAGAACAGCAGCAGGGTGCTCATAGCAGCCCGGCTTTAATGAGTTTAGCTGTGTGTTTGTGCGTGTGTATGTGCATATGTTTGTGTCTGGAGCTTTCTCTTTTGGAGAG
>VUQS01028695.1:0-12184 GCA_015108495.1 Heterochromis multidens | reverse complement strand
AAAAATAATAAAAAAAAAAAAAAAAAAAAAAAAAAAAAAAAAAAAAAATGTTAAGAAAGTATTTAAAAAGGGGCGGAAAAAAGAGACAATAATTACAATGTATTGATTGTCTAGTAGCTGAGGCACACAAGGGATCAGATCAAATTAACATCCAAATATCTTCCTGGAGATAACAAACCAATCAATCAATCAATCAGGTAAATTGACCTTAAAGCCATCAGGTTTACTGGCTGCAAAGGTTCTGACGTTAACTTCTAAATAACTTAAAAGCAGTCCAGTCCAAATGAATTTCACACAAATAAGGCAATTACATTTAAGTCTATAAGTCCATATGAGCAGCCCTAGGCCAGTGATTCTAGATAATACTTTACAGATCTGCATGGTACATTGTTTCAGCAACAAACTGGGGATGTGTGCAAAAGGATATGTAATGTAAAGTGAGGCAAATGAACCCAAACATGTCATACTTCATCTTTTTGCTATGTGATACAAAGGGAAAAACCTTACAAGGCTGTCACTTTTTGTGACTAATCTACAAGAGAAGTTGGTCTGATATAACATTACTAATTTAAAGGTTCTTTGATAAACCATTTTTCTTGTCTTTCTATTTTTAACTTTCTGTACCCAACACAGAGGCAATAGTGAGTGACATGCAAGCTGTGTGTGTACATAGTGTAATGAACAAGGAACAAGAGAGAACAGAAGAGATTTTGTTGTGAAAAGAACCCAAACAAATTGGATCCGTGAGTTAATTTCATATAAAATTCATATTATACCAATGATAGCAGAGCTTTTCACCATATCAGACTCAGTTGTTTTACACTGGCGTTTAAGTTGCAGGTTCCACCACAGACAGATGAAGCAGCGTACACAGCATCAAAGAGGGGTGCGTATCTGCACCATCCTCCTTCCAAAAGGATGTTGTGCGAGTGCTACGCATTACAATTCTGCCATGAGTTTCCACCTTTTCGACAGCATTCTGTGTGCTGCTCTTCCCTCGATGCCACAGAGAGTGGCACTGGAGGAGGAAACAGCTTCACTCCCGAGTAAGGAAGCAATAATGACAGTCCCTCAGCCAGAGGCACAGAGGGGCTTTGTCTCCAGAGTTTGGTGCTTTAAAGTCATTTAGAGCATTATGTCTCAAGAAATGAGGTAGCACATTGTAAAAAGTTTTTAGTAAAAATTACATTTTCAAATATATTTTTTTTTAATTTGCAGATACAGTCCTCTACAAAACCACCCTCCACCCACCATCATTATATTCAGAACGATTAATTCTTTACTAATAGCACCCCTTAAGTTATATTAAGAAGTCCTATATTTTACATATTACTACGCAAAATGTCTTTTTTTCCCCCAGATATTGGGCTGCTATACTGTATAATCATCATCATAAAATAGTCTCTGAAAGAAGAATTTTTCACATTAAGGCAATTTTGGATTTCAAAGTGACATGGCATTCTTTAGACATATGTAGTGCAGGCACGATACGCGGGCTGAAAATATGCAGCCACACTATTTCTGATTTTAATATGACTATTAGGGATTTCTCTGAGGGAAAATGCATTTTTGTAACTTTTTATGGTATGTTGCATATGGACTTATCGGACTCCACTCTTCAACTCTAAATCTTTTTAAAATGCAAATGGTTTTAGTTAGGCTGTGATTTAGGTTAAATGTATTTGAATTATTTTTGATCATTCTTGCTCGTTCCACATAATTTGATTTTAATAATCGTAATACAGGTAAAACAAAAGTGCATCCTATGCAATATTTTTGGATCCAAATTCTTTTGAAGTCGCTCTACCTCAGAATAACAAGCAAAAAGGAAAAAAAGTCTGTAAAATTCTCAGCTGGTTGCAATTCTACCACATGTCAGCGACACTCAAACACTTAAACACAACCTCTAGCATAGTTTTAAGGTGCCCGGGTGAGCTGTGCTGTTGACAAAAGTTCAAAGCAGTAGTTAAACTGGTGTCTCCCAAGTGTGAGCGAGTGCAGCTGTATAAATGACATGAGGCACAGCTAAAATCAAGCATGCATGCTCAGCAAACCTCTGTATACAGCAGAGAAAAAAAGGTTTCTTTATGCAGTGCTGTGAATCATCAGTAAGGGGCATTCACACCTAGCCTGTTGTTTATCTGAACCACACCTCTATTACAGCAACCCTTGAATTCACCCAGTTTTAACTTTAACATTATATCCTGTCCATTTCATTTTATACTTAAACTGATTATGTATAAACATTAAAAAGAAACCCTGTGATTTTCTTTCATGACAAAAACAAAAAGACACATACAGGTGTGAATTTTGTACTAGGTTACAGATCTCATTATTGGAACATATTGAGATGCAGGATTGATATTTTGCTTCAGTGGATATTTGTTTCTGTCATTATTTTTTAAGTGGTCTTGAGAAATAGTTCTCCAGGTTTTCTGTAGGTCTTTCAAAGTTTTTCTTTTGACATTGGCTGCTTTTTCACTCATTTTCAGTCCTGTCCTTGTACCTGACCATTTTGTTTAAGCCATAACACTAACCTATGAATCATTCAAACACAAAAAGGGCACCTAACTGAAGGGATGGACCAGTGTTGTTTACACATAACAGACAACTTAGCAAAGAACTGGTTTTAAATCGTATCTTTAGACACTTTGTTACTAGCAGCCTGTCGCAAAAACACAATTTGTTCCCATTTCTTTAATTGAATCTACAAAAAAGGCCAAATATAACATAGTTTGACAGGCATGAAATAGTATTTTTGCTCCAACAAGGTGATTCTCAAAAAAACCATTAGCCAAAAACTTGGCATATTTCAACAAGGTGTGCATTTGAGGAAACTGGAGAAGTGAAAGACAAAAAAAGAAGTGACGGGTCTGAAAAACTATCTACAGGAGATAAACAGTATCTGAAAGTCTGGTCCTTAAGAAATAGAAAGAAAATCCAGCAATGACCTGACACAGGGCCTGACAGATGCATCTGGCCCTTCAGTTGATTCATCTACTGTTCACTGAAGCCTCATCAGAAATGGTCTCAGTGGAAGGGTGGCTGTTAAGAAGCCATTCTTAAGGAAGGGAAACAGGGAGAAAAGGTATGCAAAATTATACAAGAACTGGACTGAAAATCAGTGGCAGCAGGTCTTGTGGAGGATGAATCCAAATCTTTGGTTCAAATTGTCATCGCTATGTACAGAGGAGGTCAACAGTGAGTGTCTACAGCCATCTGTAAAACATAGTGGAGGCTGTATCATGTTTGGGGCCGTGGTGCCAGTGGTGCTGGGGGATCTTGTGAAAATTGATGGAATTACGAACATAGAAAAGTACTGACAGATTTTGATCCACCATACAAAAAGTGTCTGATTGCCAAGAACTTAATTTACAGCATGACAATGATCCCAAACACACTGCCAGTGCAGTAAAAGCATACCTGGATAGAAAAACACACAATGGAACACTATCAGTCATGAATTGGCCTCCCCTGAGCCTGGACCTCAACATTATTGAAGCAGTGTGGGATCATTTTGATAGAGGATGGAATAAAAGGCAGCCAACATCCAAAGAAGAGCTTTGAATGCCCTTCAAGAAGGCTGGAGAACTATTCCAGAGGACTACTTAAAGGAATTACAAGAAAGCTTGCCTAAGAGAGTTCAGGCTGGTCATAGGTGATCATACCAAATATTGACTTTCAAGCTCGTAGTCTACAGACTCTTTTTTTTGCCTTATATACTGTATTTCCATGTATGTTTGCACGTTTCACTAAATCACTGCACCTATTTCCCATTTTCCTAGCAAAATAAATGAGGAATGACTCAAGAATTTTGCACAGTACTGTATGTTTTTACTGCATTTACAATAATGCATCCTTTTTGACCACACATTACGAAGAGTCTTTTGTCAGAAATGTCTAATGGAAGGGAAGAAAGTAGAGAACATACTGTAAAATCAGTGCCAGCACAATGAAAACTTAGGGCTTCTATCAGAATATATTGATTATTTATCCCACCTGTAGTGATTTGTCATTTAAAGTATCTTTACTGACAGCTTCCCCATCTCTTGTACTGAACTCTACTTTGGTACTATGAATCTAATAAACTCAGGCTGAATAAACTTGGGCACTGTGTTAAAGGTGCCACTGCCTTGAAATACTGCGGCTGTTTTTATTAAAACTACTATAGGGCTTTTTGTAAAATTGCTGGTTTATTATGTAGCTGGTGACTCAGACAGCTCTAATCCAACTCAATAGTCTCATCTTGTTAATCACGGTTTGCCACAATTCATTATTCATAACAAATGCATTTCTTTTTATTCTTTTTATTTATATATTTTTATATTTATTGTTCATATTTATTTGGTGGGAGTGGGGTCTTTTCTTCATTAAATAGGGCTAAGTAGCACTTTGGAGGGTTTTATATATAGTTGCATAAACAGCATGACCTCTCTCTTGCATATTCATTGCTTGCCAGCAAAGACACAATATTCATAATTTGTATGCAACCACTCTCATTGATTGTCTATTATTTTTGGTTAACCATACGGCGCCATTAGAGAAACTATTAGGGGCCCAGTAGAGAGCAGTGAGTCGTCCAACTGGCACAAGTTTTTTTTTTTAATTCTTAGTCTTTACATAAGAAACACTTCACTGAAAAGAAATCGGAAAACAGAAAGGAAAGAGATGAATTGTTATTCTAACCACACATAGTATAATGGACTAAAATCAACGATAGGTGAAAAGCAAAATAGAAAGACAGCCTGTGTGATTACTAATGATATATCATTCCATTTGAAGAAGAGCCTCAGCAAGTACATAATATATATAATTTTCTCTTCTGTCTACAAATGACTACTTTGGTAGCATTTCTAAGGTAGTATCTTTATGGAAAACTGGGATAGCTGCATCTGCCTTTAAGAGTAACAGCTATGAAAGAGTCTATCAGTTCTACGAGCTGCTTTTGTAAAGCACATTCATCTATTTGTAATAATGTTTGTCATTTAATTTTCAAGACTAAATTACTTTTAAAGAGCATGAAAAGAACACTCTGGGGGATAAACACACCCCGACTCTAAGAGATGGTCAACAAAGCATTGTTAAAATCTTATTGTTAAGCCTGTCATTATCATCTTGAGAATCAACTCACGCACAATAATAAAATGCAAACCTCTGGAGAGAGTGCATATCCTTGAACTTGTTTCTCTCGCTCTCACTTACACACAAACTCTTACATATTCTTACAGGTACTGGAGATCTTACAACCCAGCTTATTTTATAATGCATGAAAAATCAAATGGTTGGGTAAACTACATCCTGCATAAACAAAATGCCACAGAAGGCTTGTCTTAATATGCAGTAATACAGAAAAATCTGTTTACCATAAATTATAATACATATATATAAATATAATAATCTGTTTTTAACTCATTTGCATGTAATTGTTTTATTAATTGCCTGATTAAGTCATTACTGAATGAATCATCCTTATCTAACTAAAAAGAACAACATTACTCAAACAACAATAATGTTGACCAACATCCCCTTGGGGAAAGATTACAATTATCTGCCACACTGGCAACGCACAACAGATGCTCTGTACTATGGCAAACTGTCATTTTTTTTTTTTAAATTCCTTTTCCTAAATGAAAGTAAATACAACCAATTTGAATGTGACCCACTTTATAATGCAGCTGTGGTATGAAATCAAATCACAGGAATTCAAGATAACTGTTTCAGTGAAACAGTTGGCAGAAACTTTATGGCAGAATAAAAGGCTCAAAACATGCTCCATTCATAGAAGAACAGATTGATTTAATCATACTGTTAACAAGGGAAATGCAAATGAATATTAATGAATTATATTGTACAATAAAAACAATACTTTTTCTATATATTTTAGAAATCATGAGACTGAATATTTACTGTATACAAATGTAAACCTCAAGAGCCAGTAGTGCCATATTAGTAGTACTATAATATTACTTGAAGTAGTTGTCATATGCTAACAGTATTAGGTACAGTGGATGCTGCCCACCAGAAATGTGACAGGGAGTTTTGCCATATCTCCAACCTAACAAAAATTATCTTAACATTCTTAATTGTAGTCCTGTAAATTTTTTTTTTTAGTATTTTTTAGTAATCTTTTTATATTTTTTGTTTACCAATAACATCCATAACAAAATAATTCTAGATATTTTTTTTTAATATAAGAAACAAAAATAAGAAACCCTAAGAATGTGATATTGTAAATTTACACTGCCTGCTCACCAGCTGCTGTACATTTGTCTTTAGGCAAACTAAATGTGGGATTGCTGAAATGCCATGCAAGTGGGATATTCAAGCAGTAAAATTATTTCCAGTTTCATAAGGGTGGCATTGGCACAATTCACATTCTAACAAGCTGCAAACTAAATTCAAATTAAATGAATTCAAATGACTGACCGTGGGGTTTTGGAAGTGAGTGAGAAGTCTTCCATAATCCTCTGCTACCAGACCAGGGAATTGGTGTCTACATGTGTCAGGGTATCTGTATATGTGTTCATCTGTGCATGTGTGTGCGTTATTGTATTATTCATGTTGTGAGGACATAAATCTATTTACACAGTCAAATTATGAGCACCTATCTAACTTTTGGGGACAAAAGCAGGTTAACATAACATAAGTTAACTAGACTAGACTTCATACAGTTCTAGGGCAACTAAATAACAAAATCAATCAAATATTCCATATGAAAACTGCACATCTTTAACTCAGTTAAGAAACTCAGACCTATAAAGGTAGACTACAACAAACAATATAAACAATATAACAAACCCATTCTGTTACTAGCCACCAGATTTTGTCTGCTTGTATGTACCCGACATGCCCACATGAACTGAAACTTGAAAAATAGGATTTTCCTCCCAGTGTTTTGATACAAACAAACTTGTAACTGAAGGATTTTATATCAGCTTTTCCTCCATTTTACTCTTGTTTATAATGGCCCTGTAATATTGGACACAGTGCAGAGAGGTCAAACTTCAACCAATCTGAGCTTTGACCACTGTGAGTGCACAAGCTCATGAGAGCACTTGCTGCGTGTGTGCTTTGCTCAACGCAGCGACAAACTGTTGTGGTGTATCTAAAGCCATTTAAAATTACTGGTTTCAGAGCTCAGTGGTGCTGCTGGCACACTGTCTCTAAAAGGTCCATAGAGGTTATGATTAGGCGAGTAGGACAAGTCTCCCGAAAATTAATCTAAGTGTCCCATGGTGGAAAAATGACTGTTCTGTGTGTGTGGTTTCAGTGAAGGAATAAACTTATTAACCAGTAACTGGCCTTTAGTAATGGCGTTCCAAAAAAAAAAAAACCCAAATTACTACAAACTCACCATTTTTCAGCATGTTTATTTAATTACATTATCATTTACACTCACTGGTCACTTTATTATGTACACCTTGCTAGTACTAGGCTAGACCCAATTTTGTCATCAGAACTGCCTTAAGTCTTTTGGTCCACAATGACGTGGTGGAATGGGAAATTCACATCATGGAAATCAGTTTGAGATGATTTGAACTTTGGGACCTGCTGGAAGCAGCAACAGTACTGTGGTGGCTGTGGTGTTTCAATGATCCTGAGTTGGTACTAAGGTGCCCAAATTGCTATTACAACACCACCAGCCTGAACTGTTGATACAAGGCAGGATGGATCCATGGTTTCATGTTGCAGCAGAAACTGAGACTCATCAGATCAGGCAACATTTTTCCAATCTTCTAATGTCTAATTTTGGTGAGCCCATGTGAACTGTAATCTCAATTTCTATTTCTTAGCTGACAGAAGTGGCACCTGGAGAGGTCTTCTGCCATGACTCATCTGTTGTGCATTCCGAGATGCTTTTCTGTATACCTTGGTTGTATCAAGTGGTTATTTGAGTTACTGCTGCCTTCGTATCAGCTTGAAGCAGTCTGGCCATTCTCCTTTGGCATCAACAAGGCATTTCCACCCTGAGAAAGACCGTTCACTAGATATTTTCTCTTTCTCAGACGAGTCTCTGTAAACCCTAGAGATGGTTGTGCAGGAAAATCCCAGCAGATCAGCAGTTTCTGAAATAATCAGACCAGCCCATTTGGTACCAACAACCACGCCACTTTCAGAGTCAATTAAATCACGTTTCTTCCCCATTCTGATGCCCAGCTGCTCTCATGTGATTGGCTGATTAGATAACTGCATTCACGAGCAGTTGAACAGGTTTACCTAATAAAGTGGCCAGTGAATGTATGTGAATGAAGTGGTGACTGAGATGAGTGTGTATTCATATACTATTCCTGAGTTGGTATAATGAAGTGCAGTCGCAGTTATGTGGAGGGCAGTGTAATAAGGCAGTCTGTTCAGTAGTTGGCAGTCAAATACCAAGCCAAAAATAATTATATAGGATCTGGAAATTAAATGAAATTGCCCTAAATTACAGCCTCCTTGAAAAAAAGAGGCTGACTGGAACATGTTGTGACCCCATCTCCATTTTCCAAAACGTACACCTCGTTCTAATCTTCCTCAAAAATTAAAGGCCTTGTTAAATTTGCAGTCATCTTCTGCAATATTACTGGATGTCTGTAGTTCCTACCAGCATTGCCATTTATAAATATAACAACAATGGCAAAAATTCAGCAGGCAATTGAGTCTCAGCTGCCATCTCTGCAGCCAGCTCACAGAAAACTTTTCTGCTCTGAAGAGGAGGGGCGACACAACACGGCATGTTTGTTCTATCAACACAATCCACATCTGTGGCAGTTTAGCCTCAGGAGTAAATGATAAATGTGGCTTTTGGCATACATATTTATTCTAACACACAAAAACCCTTAACGCAGCAGTTTGCCAGCTTTCTAAAATAGCAGTGTTGTTTTCCCTCAATACTTGAGACATTTTATATAGACTAACCAGCTGGTCTGGGAAGTTTACAGCTGGGACCAGTCTTGTGATTATTGATAAAGGAAAATATGTGAACTTTGGGTAAAAGAAAAGTGGATGAGGAATGGGAGACAGAGGACTTTAGATAAAGCTGAATTATTTATACACCTTAGAAACTAGCAAGAAAGCATTAAAAAAAAGAAAGGTTGTATAGTGTATGATCTTGTTACACAAGCTACTAATCATTCAGTACTTGCTCATCAACAGTTACAATAGTTCTGCAGGTAACTGAAGTCACTAGTCAGCTTTGACCTTCCTTAACTCATTAGTCCAAAGCCAACTCAGCCCAAAAATCCAAAGCAGAGGTAACACACTGTTCATATGCAAGTATAAGAGCATGAATATAGTATATGAGCACTAAGCACTAAGTTTCCAATTTAAAGTAAAAAGGTTTGACAGTTTGATAAATATGCTTGTTTGACACCCCTCTAATGTCTGCATACTAAATATGAACTTTATGGTGACAAGACAAAAATGTTCAGCTATTAAATCAGCCAATCACAGCAACTCAGTGCATTTAAGCATGCAGACATGGTCAAGCTCACCTGCTGAAATTCAAATTGAGCATACGAATGGAGAAGAAAGGTGATTAAGTGACTCTAAACGTGGCTGGCCTGAGCATTTGAGAAACTGCTGATCTGCTGGGATTTTCCCCACACAGCCATCTCTAGGGTTTACAGAGAATGGTCAGAAAAAGAAAAAATATCCAGTGAGCAGCAGTTCTCTGAGGGAAAATGCCTTGTTGACGTCAGAGGTAAGAGGAGAATAGTCAGACTGCTTGGAGCTGATAGGAAGTCAAAAGTAACTCAAAAAACCACTTGATGCAACCAAGGTATGCAGGGGAGCATCTCTGAATGCACAACACATCGAACCTTGAAGCAGATAGGCTTCAGCAGCAGAAGACCACACTGGGTTCCACTACTATCATCTAAGAACAGGAAACTGAGGATACAATTCAGACGGGCTCACCAAAATTAGACAATGGGGGGTGGGAAAAATGTTGCCTGATCTGATGAGTCTCAATTTCTGTTGCAACATTTGGTATGGTTTCATGGTATTTGGTGTGGAATGGACTTTGGTGTAAACAGCATGAAAGCATGGGTCTATCCCGCCTTGCATCAGCAGTTCAGACTGGTGTTGGTTGTGTAATGTTTGGGGGATATTTTTTTGCTACATTTTGGGCCCTTTAGCACCACCTGAGCATCTTTTAAATGCCACAGCTTACCTGAGTATTGTTGCTGGTTAATATCCATCCCTTTATAACCACAGTGTACCCATCTTCTGACGGCTGCTTCCAGCAGAATAACACACCATGTAACAAAGCTCAAATCGCCTCAAACTGGTTTCTTGAACATGACAATGAGTTCACTGTACTCCAACATTCTCCACAGGCACCAAATCTCAATCCAACAGAGCACCTTTGGGATATGGTGGAATGGGAGATATATATCATGGATGTGCAGCTCAGAAATCTGTAGCAACTGTGTGATGCTATCATGTCAACATGGACCAAAATCTCTGAGGTGTGTTTCCAGCACCTCGTTGAATTTATGCCACAAAGAATTAAGGCAGTTCTGAAGTTCTGAAGGCAAAAGGGGATCCAACCCAGTACTATCAAAGTGTACCTAATAAGGTGTCTGGTGAGTGCATGATTACTGATAATAACCATTAAAGGGGTGATAACATTAAAAGGGGTGCACAGAGTCAGGCCAGCCATGCACAGTTGTTAAGTTAAGTTAAGCTAATCGGCTGCTGGCTCTAGCTTCATATTTACTAGCAAGAACACAAATAAGCATATACTACTACTCTGATTAAAATATTAGGTTTGAATGTGTCTTTGTCCACGTACCAACACAACAATAAGAAATGTCCTGTCAAACTTCTTACTTTGTTTAAGTTAGGGCCAGCAGACTATCAAAGATATTAATACTAATTAATACTAAGCTATTTTATAGAATATATAAAAAATAACCACAATTCGAATACTAATACAGATTTTAACTGTAAGCTGCGCCGTTCCTCCCCTTCAAAATCGTCATATGACTAACACAGTGTGTTTTTTAGGCATATCACCCAGCCCTAGTTAAAACATTTTTATTTAGCACACAATAAAAATGTGACGTTACCTAATATTTTGGGAGTTTAGTTTCCGGAACAGCAGCAATTATAACGCAAAATCCAGTCTGAAGGGGAAAAAAAAAAAAAACAAAAAACGAATTTTCCTTTTATATCTTCAATATAATTAAGTAATGGGGATTTACACAAGTAACTAAAAATATCGACAGCATAGGGCAAACACTCAAGAATATATAAAAGGATTTCATAAAATAAACTCACCAAGTCTGTATCCTTCAGCTTTTGGAGTCATTTGTACTAAGCTAGTGTTTGACTTTCGCTTATGTTCACATTTTTCAACAATTATTATTAAACCCTCTCATCTAGTACTTATCCAACATGAATTCTAGTTTTATTTAGAAAAAGAAAAAGCTTTTTTGTAATTTAGTGTTAAAACAAGCCATCACAAATTGTGATCTTGTTTGTATGTTAACAAGACAGAAACTGAACGCTTGTGAACAAAATCATTAAAGAGCAAATTATTCCGTTTGAATTGATGGAGGAAGAGCCATTCTACGGATGAAAGGATTTTAGATATTTCTCCAAAGCTCCAAACCAAGGCCAGACGCAGATTTATAAATACACAAATAGAGGCACAGAACGTGTGCATACTGTATGTCTAATATCAATACATGCACAAGTACACATACACACACCTGGGTTCTCCCTCTTTGTTGCAGATGGATTAGGTTTCACTTCAAGGTGACCTACCTACTGTACATGTAATGGGTCAGTGGGGGTGAGGTAGCTTAGCAAAGGAAGGAGTGGAAGACAGAAAGGATACTGTCCATGCACCTGGGTAAAGGCTGACAGAAAAGGCTTTAGGATAATGCTCCGTTGTCAAAGCTCTGGACGCTAGTTTCTCTCTGTCTCTTTTAAGTGTCTATGGTGCATTAAGAATCTGTCAGAGCAGCTTTAGTATTAATCAGCTAGCCCACAGAAGAAACAATCACACATAATCTCATGCTCTAAACCCCACTGACCTTCTCTTCAAATGCATAGATGAACTCCCCTTCAAACCTCAGTCATTTAAAGACACACACAGAGGCACACACACACACACACACACACACACACACACACACACACACACACACACACACACACAGGCACACACAAATGCCTACGTATTTAGATTTGA
>VUQS01028694.1:0-10247 GCA_015108495.1 Heterochromis multidens | reverse complement strand
CTGGGAGACTAGACAGGGTCGAGGGAAAGATGAATGCAGCAATGTACAGAGACATCCTTGATGATAACCGGCTCCAGAGCGCTCTGGACCTTGGACTGTGGCTAAGGTTCATCTTTCAACAGGACAACAACCCTAAGCACACAGCCAAGATAACAAAGGAGTGTCTTCAGGACCACTCTGTGAATGTCCTTAAGTGACCCAGCCAGAACCCAGACTTGAACCCGATTGAACTTCTCTGGAGAGATCTGAAAATGGCTGTGCACCGAGCTTGTAACATCATACTCAAAAAGACTTGAGGCTGTAATTGCTGCCAGAGATGCTCCAACAATACTTATGTACATGTTATATTTTTGTTTTTTAGTTTTAATAAATTTGCAAGAATTTCAAGCAAACTTTTTTCAATTTGTCATTATGGGTTATTGTGTTAAATTTGGTGGTGAAAAATGAATTTAATACTTTTTTGAATACGGGTGTAACATGACAAAATGTGGAACAAGTGAAGTGCTGTGAATACTTTCCAGATGTACTTTATGGGAGGCTGACCGGTCAGGGCCAAGAACACTGGAAATTGGCCAATTCTGGTCCCTGGCCAATTGATCAGTGCATCTGTTGTCAAGGCTTCCACAGATCTTCTGGGAGGGAAGCTGATATTAATTTTAACTAAACTAACGCTATGCCTAATTGACAGCTCCAGTTTTCCCATGCTTTCAGAAGCCTTGATAATTCAAAGAACAGTAAAAACAGTTTTGTTTACTACAGATTTCATATACTTAATATGACTGCTTCATCTTTGTGCACTTAAAAGATAAAGTACAAAGATTTTGTACTATACTTCCCTTTTATTCAGTCACTCTTTACAGTTTATTTGAGTAGAGTAGGAAAATCGATTTGCAACTACGTGAAACTCACTTGAGTCAGGTATCCCATCACAGTGAACAAAGTTATCGTTGTGCGGAAACTCAGAGCTGATTGATTTGAAAATGCTGCGATGCATTACCACACGGCCATATCAGCAATTTGACCATAAAAAGGTATACTTGATGTTCATTATGATGAATTACATGTTTCACGAAAGTTTCAAATTTCAAATTTGATTTTGGTGCTGTCTAGAAATGCATACTGACTGCTATCTTTTTAAAGTGCTTTGAAAAGTAATGTTATCAGTAATATCAGTAATGCAAACTATGTTAGTGAGCAGCTAAAGACCCTGGTAAAGCAGCTTTTGGATGGAGAAACATAGCAGAGGAGCAGAAACAATACAGTGACACAAAATTATTGAAGCAGTATAAAAGTAAATAACAGATTCATAATATATTGATATTAATCATGTTGAAACATATTTTAAATACTTAATTTATTGATTAATGTATAATGCTACTATGTTACAAGTACTTTTGCTCTCACTGGGTGGCCACTGGAGCCCATATTAATCCCAATGTCTAAATCAAGTTAACTTACAGTGGGTATATCCTGGAGTTTTTTTTTAACATTTGTTCTTTTATTTATTTCTGTTTGGTAATTTTATGCATTTTTTTAAAAATGCATTTTTTATTCTTAGCTAATATTGTTGTATTTGGAAATTTATTATGTAATCCACCTGTCTTTAAAGGTACAGTCAAGTCTTTTTTTTAGTTTATTGGGAAAAAAATGCTGTACTCATAAAAATACATTGATTAGTGTGTAATTATGTCTTCCAACAAATTGATTAATCCATAAAAAATAGCGGTTAGGAGTGGTTTGTGGAAGCTGCCATGTTGCCCCACCATCTTGAATACAGTAGCCGAGATGGACATAACGTATGTGGCTAGAGACCGGCCACATACATAGCACACCAAAAGCGGAGGAGACAAGAACTCGAGTGCTGTGGAGGTAAATTTGAATTCATGTCTGCACCTTTAGACTTAAAAAGAGGCTAACAGCGGCTAACAGCAGCGCTTACTGACAGAAAAGTTTAGGATATCTTCAACAACTCACCTCAGCGTCACTGTCATCGGACAGAAGTGAGCTTCACTGACTCATCAACTCGTATCCGACGCCCTTCACAAAGTTTTACAGCCTCTTGCAGAGTAAATAGACTTGAACACATATTGACAGCTGAGGTAAACAATGGACTGACAACCTACACTCACTACAGATGAATGAGTTGTTTGTCCTACAGCGGTCACCACAGCTAGGATTATGCACTTGAATTGGGAGGGGTAAGAAAACAGAATTTAGCTGACTGCAATCTGCAATCTACTGACATCTAGTGGTGAGATTTTACACACTGTAACTTTTAAAAAGTAAAATAAGTCTCTCCTCAAAGTATATGGCATATGCAGTTTAGGTGTGTTTATTGCAAGCTTAAAGGGAACCTCATATGACATGACTCTGCTACGTTAGAATAACTTTGATATGCTATTTTTGATCAGTTACTGTTTTGTAACTGTTAAGCTAAGTGAGAGGCAACCAGAGCGAAAACATCAGCAATCAGCTCTCTAATTCTGCCACGTCTCTCTTTGACTTGATTATTACATCACATCATGAGTAATATTACTAAGTCCACTTCCTCTGTTAGACCACTGTGAGCAGACACTTTGGCACCACTCTGAAGCCTCTCTCTAACTTCCTCTCAGTGGCTGTATCCACTCAAATGACAAGCACTGTCTAATTTCTGGTTCATCACATAGGATGAGTGGGTTACTCTGTTGGGTTGATGGCTAGGTGTATTTTACATATTTCTCCCCCCTTGTGTTAATGAAGCTAAGTACTTCCTGTGGTACTGATGAAGGTCAAGTAATTCTCTCTAATGAGATATTACCTTATTCATTTTTGCAGAGACATTTTTTATAGATTGAATTGATTTTATAGTTTTTATGAGTGCAGCAACAGGAGGACTTGTCATCATGTGACCGTCATTGAGATAACCACTGCTTCCTGGAAGCAGTCCCCGCAGCCAGTCTTGTTCTCACTTATCATGTGATGGACAACACTGGATTACATAAATCAGTTGGTCTGTACACACAAGTGTGTGTGTGTGTGTGAGTGTGTGTGTGTGTGTGTGTTTGTGCAGAAGTTGTGTTGCAGCCTGCAACTCCGGAAAAAGGATTCACATTTGCACACTTTCTTTATTGAGTTGAATCTGCTGTGCGGTTATATTACAAATATTTATTGTCATAATAATCAAATTATAGTTTTACTGTAATGTGTTTTTTTAAATCATTATGTATTACTTTCTTACTTCGTACCGTGGTGTTTATTTATCAAGATGAGGCTTCAACTTTCAGAGCTGATGGCTCTGAACAGTTCATTACAGTGCAGTGCAGCCTTAAAGCCGCCTGAACACAGTGAGCTGAACGCTATTTCCCAGAATCCTGCTGATGTCATTTGACCATCACACCTCCTTTGACCAGGGTCCCACTGGCAATGTTTACTTCACACGACACTCTGTCACGGGGTAATTAATAAATCCAAAACCCTCTGCTGCACCCATTCAGAGGCCCCTCGTTACTCATCTGTGCCTTCTGCAGTGCACACGCACTCACACACAGACACACAATGTATATGACTGTGTCTGTTTTTTGGACCATGCAAGGCTTTTCAGCTCTGAAGTTTCTGCTCTTGCATGTATGGTCTTCTAAAGGAGGAAAAGTTGTTCAGATGTGTCAGTCAAAATTGGATTATGTGTGAACTAGAACAGAAACAGTTGTTTTCATTACTGATTTTTTTTTATGAATTATTATTTAAGTAACCAGTGCAGCATTAGCAAAGGTAGTTCCAGTTAATGGAGTCTTTTTTTTTTTGCAAACCTAAACCGTGAAATCATTCACAGTGGAGCATGACATCATCTCTGAATTCACAAATCTTGCAGCAAATCTGCAAGTATCAAGAGCTTGAACTGTGACATAATCTGTGGGCAGGTCCAAAGCTGCAGTTGTTGCAACTTAGTTTATTACCTTCAGGACAGGAAGACCTCAAAATAAGACCATTGCTCATCCAAAACTCTGTACTGCACTTCCTCTTTCCCCAGCAGCAAGTTTGAATATGGACAAAAGCATTGGGCCAAACCTCTTTATCTTAGCAATGAGTGTTTTCAGTCCCTTTGCCACAGGTGTATAAAATCAAGCGTGCAGTCTGCCTTTACAAACATTTGTGAGAGAATGGGTTGTTCTAGAGCTAATTGAATTTGATTGTGGTACTGTAATAAGATGCCACCATTGAAACAAGTCAGTTCATGAAATTTATTCCCTTCCAGATAATCCACCATCAACTGTAAGTGGTGTTATTGTAAAGTGGAAGCATTTACAAACCACAGCAACTCAGCCACCAAGTGTCAGACTACGTAAAGTTGCTGAGGCACAGAGTGGGTAAAAGTCACAAACGCTCTGCTGACTCAGTAACTGCAGAGTTGCGAACCTCCTCTGGCATTAACATCAGCACCAAAACTGCATCCCAGGAGCTTCATGGCATAGGTTTTCATGGCTGAGCAGCTCCTGTAGGTGTAATGTGCAGGTACCCCAGTAATTTTTGTCCATATGGTGTAAATCAGATGAACGGTTGTTGAGATAGGCGAAGAACATACAGAGATGCCTTAATTTTATTGTAAGAAAAGTAAAAAAAACAATACACACATTTAGAAGAGAAAATGTTTCGTTTATTTGTTTAATTAACTTACCTGAATAATAATTTATCAGATTTCTATAATGATGAATTGACTAATCATGAAAGTCATGAAAGCAAAATATCCTTGTCTGTCAGATTGCCTGCTTGATTAGTAATCCTGTACAGTTTTTCTTTCACTAATATATGTATATAGACAATTTTTTTCTTATATTCTTACATGTATATATCTTCAGTGCATTTATATATTTTATACTTTAGACTTAGATCTATTTATTTATATTGTATTGGTCCGATGGCAAGGAAATGCACCGAAATTTTGTTCTAATGTGTGGTCTCCAGCGGGCAAGAGAGTTAGGCCGAATTAAGCAGCTGATACTGTTTCTCAGATGTGTTTAGAGGCCAGGCACAAGCAGACAAAGATGTGCTTGTGTAGCAGTACCTCATACCCCACCACTGTGATAAGAGAGCAGGCTCACCTGCAGGGCTTTCCAGGGAGGGAGGAGGAGGCCCCCCCTACGCAGCGCTTGTCAGGCACATTGGGTTTCAAATGCTAAAAAACATTTGGTAAATATAAGTAGATGCTTTAATAAATAAAAAGTTCTTTTAAAGCCTTTTGCTCACCTCACTGAATCATTTGCAATCGTCCTAGATTGTCATAAATGCACAGCAAAAAAAAAAAAAAGTAAAATAAAGAAGGAGGACTAGCTTCTTGGTAAACAAAGAGCATGGGTCTGAAAAAGAAGAAGACTGCTTTTTTTGGCAGCTGCTCATCCTAAATGCAGCAGGTCGATGCAGGACAACCACTAGGTCGACACATATTGACCGCTGAGTCACTGCTAGCTGACCGTCCTATGGGAGACTGTGTATCTGTGGCGGTAGATCAATAAAGCGCCCATAAAGTATCGTACACATTAGACCCAGCTGACTGAGAGATTTTTCTTGTGCAGGACCTTCGCCCAGGGCTACTGACATCTTCTAGATGCATCTTCAAATCATTTATCTATCTATCTATCTATCTATACTTTTTTCCTTGCTGTCATCACATAGTTTCTCCATCAGTCGCTCCCACTCTAGTGTTTACAATGCTCTCAGCACTGTTTGCAGCAAATGCAGGAGAGTACGCATCACAGCTGAGCAGCCTGTGGTGCATAGTCAATGTATAATTTTTGCATATGAGTTGGAAATCTGCAACAACAACTAACAATATTCAACATAACAACCATCCTAGTTGCCATCTTCCTTTTATGCTGCGTTAAAATTGATACTTAAAATTTTCAGGAAAGCCTTCCTATCATTTGATGTCATGCTGATCAATTCATATTGACATCGTTGTTTTCCCTATTTCTGAAATAAAGAAAACAGGAAGAGGTTTTCCTCATTCCAGCCTTAGCTGTCTGCACCTCTGTTTTAACTGTTAAAGTGGTGCGACATGTATATTCTGACAGAAAGAGCAGCTAATGCACCGCAGCAGCACTTTCTGTGAAACTGACAATATAACAAACAGCTTGATATTTAAAAAATATGCCAGCATGCACCAAACATCCCGTTACTACAGCCTTCTTATTCTGTAAACACGAGAGCAGGATTATGGGCAGTAAACTGTCTCAGGACATAGAGTGATACAGTATATGTGGAGCTTATAAAACAAAATAATCAGAGAGGAGCCTTACCCACTTAGCAGTGGTTTACAAACAAAAGTAGTGCACACTGTATTTAGAACTGTACCTGATAAACCAAAGCTACCATGCAGCACAGTGCAGCAGGTTCAGAAAAAAAGTTTTAACTGTGTGATGAAGTTTCTAGAAGTCAGTTCAGCCTCTACAGGGTTCAGGAGTTGCTAGACAGTTGTGTTTAGTGTTCACTGTCGAGTGTGCTGGCAGTATATTTTCTAAGAACATGTCAGCACTATCCTGGTGTGTTTACTGAAATCACAACAGGTCCCTGAAAATAAGGGAAGGTATTAACAGACAGCTGGTTTTTGTCCCAGAGCTGATGGCTGGCCATGTCGCATGGTGATAAAACACACAGTTACATACACACACACACACACACACACACACACACACAGCTAAAGCGTATCTCTACCTCAGGGATAGCTCTGTTATTTAATGTTAATCCCATGACATATATCTGATGAAACAAAGATCTTATAGTTGCAAAATGAGACAGGACAGTTTTCAGTTTAGTAATTTTTTTGGTGCTGGTCATACAGAAGAAAGTAGCATATGTCTTCTCACACACAAAAAAGAATAGCCAAAGAGCTATGCTAAGAGGTAAGACAAGATATGTTCTGGTTTCTAGGAAAGACAGTTACTGTATGTGAGAGCTATGTTGGCCTGCACCTGCACCTGCTGAATGTGTGCATGACCCTGCATGCAAACTTTAAAGAAGCTGCTGGAACTTTTCCAACCAGGCAAAACTGCTTTAGCACAACAGATTTATATGGCCTTTGTATCTCTGTAGTCTATGGTCTATAGTTTCCAGGCATAGAAAGGTTCTACATTTCACCTCAATAGTGTATACCCCGCAAGTACAACTCATTCCTGTTCATTTTTTGCTCCTTAGACATTTTGCTCTGTGCAGACACAGTGCTCAGTGCTCTCTCTGTAGTGCCCAATGGTCTGCTAATAAGATGCTGACTGAGATTTTGTGCCAGATTGTAACTGGGCCTGCAACGAACATAGTCTGGTCACAGTTTTACTCCACTAGGGACATTTAGGATTGAGCATCCTAAAGTGGACAGAGGAATACCTTGTGTTTTTTATGCAGAAGAACCTAACCAATAGATTTTGTTGGTTTAAAATATATGTTTGTTTGTTTGTTTGTTTTTAAATATACCATTCTAAAATCTTCCTATCACTCTAATATTTTCCTAATATGATTTGTTGTTCTGGCTCATTCTTATGCATTAGGATTGCTGGAGTAATTAGCACTGCAACAGTTTACAGTGATAACAGTGAAAATATCCTCACCCCTCACACTAAGGGTAAACATGGACTCCACTATGGTTATTCACAAATTTACAAAAAAAGGGGCCTGAGATCTAACTTTTATGTCACTTGATGTTGCTAACTTTACAAATATCCTCCACCAAGGCCATTGCCCTGTGTCTCTGTTTTGAAGAAAGCAATCTAAATCTGCAAGTTCTTGTTCCCATGCTCCACCCTAGGCTTTGTAGGTTTTTTTTCTAATCTTTCTGACAAACAGACATTCAGACAAATAAATAGCACTGAACACATAAATCCACCATGATGAGAGCAGAGTAAAATAATAAATTTTTTGCGTCTTCTGGAGTAGCATCACCAGTCGAACTGAGTCTTTTCTGAAGTGCCAGTTCCCACGCCTCAACACTCTTTAGTGAACCTTGTTGCCGTGGGTGAGGTGAGAGAGAGGTGGTGCAACGGGCAGCACTGTGAAGGGACCCTGAGAGCTGAGAGTTCAGGTCGCAGAGGAAGAAAAACCTGCTGCTCGTAGGCAGAACAAATGACAAGGCAAAAATGACATAATCCGGAGTAGGTTACAATCCAAATAACAGCGAGAATTGCATTTCCTGAGTTATTTTTACAAAGTTTTTTGTTATTGTAATTAATTTAGGTTTATTTACACGGCCCTCTTTCCCAAGCGTCTTTAACTGAATTCACACATTGTGTAACATTTTATGCACTGTGCATACCACACAGATCTTGTATCACAATGCATCATACTGCATGCATATTAAATTGGTACATCATTATTAGCACATGATTCAAACCATTTTCATTGGTCTAGTGAGCCTTGGTGCCCTTCGGATAAGATTTTTAAGGGTGACACTGTATTGTTGTGCAGTGACCCTTCTCTCTATGAGAGAAGTGGCTCCAAAGTTAAACACAGAGTATCCCGTTACTGTAGAGGTCAAGACTTTTTTCTCTTTAAACTGTCACCCATCAGTGTTTGTGCTAATATGGGTGCTCTGAACTACTGTAACAAATGTAGGCCACTTTCAAACCAGTAATACTGTCAAAATGGCCCTTTAAAAGGGTTTTGTTTTTTGATTATTTTAGGCCTCAACAAGTCATATTTAAAAAAAGATTCTGCCTAAAAAAAACAAGGTTGTATCTTTCCTTTTTTTACAGTGGTTTGAAGTCTTTTTCGAGTGCAACTTTCTGTCCTCTGATTGACGTCATACCCGGCCAGTGGTTCACTCGAAAATAGGTCTCATGGCTAAGTTAGGAAACTCATAGCATACTGGAGGAATGTTTAAAACAACAAACAATGTAGCTGGCTGCAATTCCTTTCTTCACATGTTCAAAGAGGTTCGTTTCAAAGGATGGCCAGCTCGAGTCAGCACTTCAGTGGATGTTTCTAAAATTTGCCCAGCTCTTTGCGTGGTTTGATCACATGAAAAATTATCAAAGAGATCTCAGCAGTTTATGTTCTTGTGTGCTGTTGACCCACGTGTAATGAAGAATCACTTGAGCTGTGTGAATGGTTTTATTTTCAGCCCAAGTAGCACTCCCAGACCCACTCCCAGATTATGAGTCCAGAAACTGTTATGATTGGCTGAAGCTTTCATAATTATCACATATTTCAGTGTCTACATCCAAAGACAATAGTCATATGTCTCCTCAGCAGCTGTAAATCACACCAGGAATGTGCACTTGAAGCCACAAAATTTTGCACTTGTCAACTTAAATGAATACCTCTCCTAATTCTGTTTTAAAAAGAATATCATTTAAATAAATACCTCCCTGTATTAAGTAGATAAAATATTCATCTATTATTTATACATAATGAGTATTAATGCTTTATATACTCCATCGTTTTATTTGTTCACCTGACGACTGTTGTGAGGACAACATATGGTTTTCCTTACTTGCTGCTTGTGATGTTGGCCCATCATAATCCGTCAGTCCACAGCTGAGTATCCACCCATGCAGTGTTTAAACAGCCTGGGAAGATTGATGATTCTCAGCCTGTTGCTTTTCAGCATTTTAATTCAGAAAACAATGACTGCCTTCACATCTACGCAGTTAGTCAGACTTGGCATCGACCGTGTAACAATTAAATGTATTTTGAAGTTGTTCTTACAGACGTAGCACCATCTAACTTCTGTCTTTAATTTTTTTTTTAGTTTCAACAGAACTTATGGTGAAGTCTACTCACTACAGTATGCAATTATATGTAAACAAGGGTTATTTTAGTGACAAGTAGTAATTAATAGAATGAACAATGGAACAGCACATGTACAAGAATCCTTTCAATGTTTTATGGGCTGCTAATAGTGGCCAGTGTTGGGGGAACTACCAACTGCTACTACTGATGGTAGTTAAACTACAGGAGTTAGTTTGGTAAACTAAAGCTAGAAAATGTTTAAACTGCTTTCTACATGAAAAGGTCAAACTGACAACGTACATGTGACGTATAAAATTACAACAAAATAAGTATGAAAATGTCCCTCACCCCCAACCAATTGCAGCAGGTGGCTGCTCCTCCCCAAGCCTGGTTCTGCCAGAGGTTTCTTCCTGTTAAAAGGGAGTTTTTCTTTCCCACTGTTGCCAAGTGCTTGCTCATAGGGGGTCGTCTGATTGTTAAGGTTTTCTCTGTATTATTGTAGGGTCTTTACCTTACAATATAAAGTGCCTTGAGGCAACTGTTGTGATTTGGTG
>VUQS01028690.1:0-13425 GCA_015108495.1 Heterochromis multidens | reverse complement strand
TTGTCTTATTGTATTATTGCAGGGTCTTTACCTTACAATATAAAGCGCCTTGAGGCGACTTTTGTTGTGATTTGGCGCTATATAAATAAAATTGAATTGAATTGAATTGAATTGAATCTGATCTAGTGTGGTAATCCCTCTGTGGATGAGGTCAATCTGTATGATCGCAGTGTAAGGCTGCCATCCTGCAGCGACTATGTCACTATTTGTGGAGAAATTTCTGCCTGGGCTCTGAATATAAGTAATTAATGTGAATTTCTGTATGTAGACACAATAGATTTGCAGTTTTTGCCCATTTCTCACAATTCATCGCCGTATTATCACAAACAGATTGCATGTCATTGCCAACTTGACTCCACTGAGTTGCAGACTAACTCCATCTAATTGCCATTTTATTCTTGGTGCACAAAAGTTGCTTTGAAGATGGACCCTGACTGCAAGTGGTTGCAGAGCTTGTCCCCATCTTCTAAGCGAAAATTTCAAAGGCAACAAGTTCAAAAGGTCATTGCACACAGTCGCAGTAATTTTGGTCGTGCCGTGGTCTCCAACCACTGTTTTTCTTTGTGTGACTGCAGCATAAAAGACCGTCCAAGAAGTCTGTGCTCCGGTGTGATGCTAGCGAGCATCAGCTGATAACATACCATGGATAAATATGGTCACTTCTGGTTGCAAAACAAAAAAAAAACAAAACAAAAAAGAAAAACATGGCGAAGGTCAAAATGCAAATATTCAGGTTGAGTCCAAAATAAACTGGTGACATTACTTTGGCTTTGTCCATCTTTTGTACATATACATCAGGTTCTGTCTCTGAACAGAAAAACAGCTGTTTAGTTTTTATGAATTTGTCCTTCAGGCAGCTGAAGCCTGAACATGAATGATTCAATGGGATTTAGAGAGACGGGCAGATGGAATGAGACAGACGGATGTTGGTGGAAAGAAACATCTGAAAATGAGAAAGCAACAAACAGAGTGAGATGCATGGAGCGAACGGCCAACCTTTACAGGTATAATTAGAGTCCATTGATTGCAGAGCACTCGAGCGCTCTCCCAAATGGCTCAGGCCACAATCCATCTATTATTCTGATTCATATGCTGATATATTACAGAGAGAGCAACAGCAGCTTCCTCATATTTCCTGTTTGTGCTCGCTGTGCACCATAATTTACATCTTGATTCCTTGGTTGAGAGAAAGAACTCTGCACCAATACACACACACACACACACACACACACACACACACACACACACACACACACACAGCATCCTATACTCTCTTGCCTATCTTGCTTGAATGCAGAACTAACAAACCGTCAGGTGAACATGCACAAGCGAACAGCACCAATCATTCACAGGTGCTACTACATACTAGGATGTAAATCACATTTTCACACTTTCTGTGTTCACATTTACATATACTGTATATCTATATTTATACATACCTTATTATTAATCACTGCCTTGTTCAGCTTGCTTCATCTGGAATTTAATCACCTCTGTCCTGACAGTTCTATGCTATTTACTTTAAGAGTTAATAGTGTAGCTCGTAGTTCAGAAATGACAGAAATAACAGCCATTTCAGCAACTACATAGCATTTTTTTTAGTGCATTTAGAGTTAAGTCTTAAAGTCATAAACATCTATTAGTAGCTGTTTGTACCTGTGGAAAACAGGTTCAGATAAACCCACTATACACCTGTGCAATATCACATCTCAAAGACAAAGTTGCTGAATGGCTGGTGAAGTTGAACTTGTACCTCTAAATGACCAGAGTTGGTAGAAATGAAATATCAATATTTAAATTATCACACCAGCTAAATGGTTTATATATTTATTTGGTACTTCATATAGACTTGAGATCTTGATCACAGTTTCAGGTGTATTGACACTTCATTGTTACCAACTTAAGAAAAAAAGCAAAATTTTTTAAAGCATCTTAAACAGGAACTACCTGAATTTATTGAATCATTTTTATTGTCTTTGTGTGAATGGACAGTAACATAAAATCACTCTTAAACACTACTTAGACACTCCTGGTTTCTTGGTTATCTCTGACATCCTGGGCACAAATTTCTGAAGGATTTGGAATGAATTTCATCCAAAAAACAAATGACGTGATGTTTATGCTTTCTCTCGAGGACTTTGCTACGATACCTTTTTTCTCCTCTCTTACAGTGTCAACAGCAAGCAACGCAATATGGTGAGCAATGGTTTGTAGTGTTTCCTCAGGGCAAGAAGTGTACTGGTTTGAACCACAGCTAGGACATTGTGGAGTTTGGTTGTTCTCCTTGTGTTCTTCCAAAGACAGGTATCATCTTAGTGTATAGAATACCGTGCTGTATGGTTAAATGTAGTCTGAAGTGGCTAGTAAGATTATGAAAGTGCTATACAAAAGCCAGTCCGTTCCATCCCACTTAAAAATGTGGCCCATGTAAATAACTGTCCCCCCACATGACACAAACTCCACATAAGGACAGCAAAACAAAAACAGTTTCAAAAGGGAAGCAAGCTAAGGTTAGCCAGCAAGCTGCTAGTGATAGTGAATCATCTGGGTTAAAAGGTAAGCTAAGATCAGCTAGAAGAAATCCAGTTTTATCTAGTGAAGCCCTTCTGGTCAAATGTGAACTTGACCAAAGTTGGGGCAACAGCAGTAACAATATCAGCAGGGCATTCAATTCATGGAATTCTGGGAATTTAAACAATGCAGAAGCTACACAGATGCAGTTGCTTGCAGTCCAATAGTACATAGCCTGTTATTGATATGCTATGTGTAGACTGATTAGTTCAAAAGTTGGCTTGAGCAGAAAAAGATAGAACCATTACTAAGTTTCCCAGAAAAGAGTAGGAAGAGCAACAAAGGAAAAGTTGCAGTGGACAGTTATTAATTATATTTATCACTTTGTTTCACTTCACTACAAAGAAATTTTTCGTCTACTGTTAAATATGTCTTGAACAAGAATAGCCTATATTTCTGTTGCTCCACATATATTTGAAACTGCCCCCAAGTGGCATCAAGCAGCAACAACATGTAGATCCTCAAAGCTCTTTGTAACACAAAGTCAGAGCCAACTTACTACTAGAGAAGTATTAATTAGAGAAGTGAGGCATGGAAAACAGTCACCACATAAGAGAAGCACTCACATCAATGGTGTAAATAGCCGTCCTGTCACTCTTTTCACTGCACTGGATTCTCTAGATGATTGTCTAGACGAGAGTATAAATGCTTAATTTCACTCCCTTCCAGTGTTTTGGGCAGTGTTTTTTAAGTTATTTATATTGTGTCATGAGTAGACTCTGATTCCTGTGTGATGGTTCAAAATTCTATTTGAGGAAAAGGGGAGAACATTTGGGTCACCGCAATGTTTCATGTCCATGCAAAATGATCAGTGCATGGACTGAGGGCAAGGGGAAGTAAACAGGATGTAGTTTTCAGAACAAAAATCTTGAGACTTTGATTTCAAGGTCCAGATATAAAAACCTGTCCAAGAATAGAGTTTGGTTGTTTGTATGCACAATATTAGCATTTGTGCTGTCATGCGATGGTGCACTGCAGTGTTGACTTTATGCCTTTGAAGGAATGTAACAGTGGAACCAGACATTCACACATTACTTGGCTCATGACACTGCACCATCTGTGCCCATTAGATGCTGTGACTTTCCTCCCGCAGGCCTCACAGGAATAGGGGGTGGAGGCATGGGGGGTGACCCAGCCAAGTTCTGCCTGAGTGTGAAGCCTTCCCGAGGGTTTAGTCTGACTGCCAGTCCCCTGTCTGGCTCTCGGTCTCCTAGGCCTCTGAAGGAAGAAAGAGTGTGAGGGTTTCAGGGAATTGCAGAGCAGTAAAGTGATACAGTTTTGAGAATATATTTGACTTTTATAGCTGAGTGAAAAGAAAAAAGAATGCATCCAAATGCTTAGTCGCAGTGAGATGATGTTTAATTTCTAGGGCTGTCCTGGGATATTTGACTATTTGGTTTTATGTGATGCATTGTATTTGATTTTTTTTTAATTTTATTTTGCTATTCAGCTATTTGCTTTGATGTAAATGTGGAGCAATATAAATGTGAGCAACTGACACTTCCCTCACTCAACAGTGATCATCATGTTTCAGTTCACCTCATTATTGCCAACTCAGCGACTTTGTCACAAGATTTACTGACTTTTCAGAGACTCGTATTTCAGTATTATTACACAAGTTGGTCCCTTGTTACTTAATAGGAAAAACTTGCATTCTTTGCTGATTAAGTCATTGAAATGACTGGTAAAGTAAGGCAAAATGTTAATCCAGCAAAAAAAGAGTATTGCCAGTATTATTATTCATATGAGCTCTTTTGTCACCTGCTGCTGGTGCCTGGCAGGAAGTGTGCAGTGGGTTCATTTTTTTTATTGCTGAAGACACTTGCCTGCTGTGGCTGGAAATTATATAATAAACCATAACGGCTGTGAGGTAGAACTAAAACAGCACAGTGGCAGGACAACAAACCAAAACAATGAGCTGTAAAATGTTTAAATATCTTACAAAGTTGAGGGGAATTTCAGAGTGGGTGATATTTGTGCTGCCCGTGAGACTGCTATAATGACTGACAAAATGACTCAGACTTTTTAGAAACAATCGTATCTGCACTGGTTTTTGCATAACTTTCACATTTTATAGCTAAACAATTACAATAAAATGGAACTTTAACTATATGTGATTAAAGTACATGCCTCTAAGTAGTGAGGTCACTATTTGGAGGAATAATTTAGTAGATACCATCTAATACTGCCTTCTTTTCATGGAGTTCAGACTTAAGAAACCAAAAGGGGGACAAGCAAACCACTGCTAGATCAGTGGTATAACTACACACCTGTGCAGTGTATCCTGTTTACAGTACTGTGCAAAAGTCTTTATCTAACCCTCATTTCTTTATATTTTGCAAAAATGTGAAATAGGTGCAGCAACTTATTGACACATGTTGAAACATACAGGGAAATACAATATATAAGACCAAAACAGAGTTTGTACAATTCTAATGAGGTGGAAAGTCAATATTTAACCAGCTTTATTCTTCAATACAGTCTGAACTCTCTTAGACAAACTTTCTTGTCATTTCTTTAAGCAATGTCCAGGAATAGTTCTCCAGGATTCTTGAAGGACATTCAAAGCTCTTCTTTGGATGTTGGCTGCCTTTTGTTCTGTTCTCTGTCATGATGATGATCCCTCACTGCTTCTATAATATTGAGGTCTGGGCTCTGGGGAGGCCAATCCATGACTGATCGCATTTCATTGTATGTTTTCTATCCAGGTATGCTTCTACTGCATTGGCAGTGTGTTTGGAATCACTGTCAAAAATGAAGATGTTGCCATTCAGATGCTTTTCATATTCTGTTAAATGGTGGATCAAAAACTGACAGTACTTTTCTTTGTTCATAATTCGATAATCAATTTTGGCCAACACCACTAGCTGAAATTCAGCGCCAAACCATGACAGAGCCACTGTGTTTTAAAGATGGCTGTAGACACTCATTGTACCTCTCTCCTGACCTTCTAAAATGATGCTGACAATGATTTGAATCAAAAATTTCAAATTTGGATTCATCTCTCCATAAGACCTTTTGGCACTGATTTTCAGTTGAGTTCTTGTGTAATTTGCCATACTTGAGCCTTTAGTTCCTGTTTCCCTTCCTTAAGAATGGTTTCTTGACAACCACCCTTCCACTGAGACCATTTCAGATGAGGCTTTGGCGAACAGTAGATGGATCAACTGAACGGCCAGATGCATTTCTCAGATCCTGTGTCAGGTCTCTGCTGGATTGTTTCCTATTTCTTAAGGGCATTACTTTCAGATACTGTTCATCTGATAGTGTTTGAGGACTGTTTTTGTCCTCCACTTTTTCAATATCCTTAATTTTTTAAGGACACACTGCACACCATGGTGAGATATGCCAATTTTTGTCTAGCAGCTCTTTAGGAATCATCTTGCTGGTGCAAAAATATTATTTTTGCACCAGCTGTCAAACTGTTCCATCTTTTGCATTTTTTAATAGATTGAACTAAAGGAATGGGAACAAATGATGTGTTTTTGTGACAGGCTGCTAGTAATAAAGTGCTTAAAGATAGACTTTAAAATTGGTTCTTTGCTAAGTTGTCTATTATGTGTAGACACAACACTGGTTCATCCCTTGAGTTTGATGCCTTTTTTATGCTTGAATGGTTCATAGGTCAGTGTTAAGTGGTTTAACAAACAAAAAACATTCCTCTGAAAATGGTCAGACACAAGGACTGAACTGAAATTGAGTAAAAAAGCAGCCAATGTCCAAAGAAAAACTTTATAAGAACTTCATAAAGCCTGGAGAATTACTGCTCAGGATCACTTAAAAATTAGAAGTGCAGACTTTTAGCTTTAGTTCAAGGGTTGAACAAACAACAGCATTGGATACATTTTGGAGAAATTGTAGATATTTTTATACACAGTCACTTATTTAAATGTGGTGGCACACAATACACCACAATCCAGACATCACATTATGGAGCTACCTGTATTTGTCTGATTTTGATGGAATGTGACGCATTTTGTCTTTTATTTCTGGAACACTACTCGGGGCTATTTTCTTTCTTTCTTTCTTTCTTTTTGAATCAGACCTGTATCTGTTTTGGTCCCAAGCTCCTTCTAGTTTCATAGCTGCTTATAGAATTTTAATGTGGGTAACTACAGAGGAAAACTGAACCCCTAACCCAGGCAGTGTTTGAGTCATGCTCTATCCATTAAGCTACAACAAGAATAAAGACCCTGAATCCTGCTGTTCAAGCTGCAGCACAGGTCAACAGGTACATTTGGTGCTGCTTTTACAAGTGCGTACATCCTGTGGCACAGGTTGGATTGCTTATATGTAGCTGAGCTTCTCAGAGGTAATTAATTCAATGTCAGTCAGTACACTGCTCTCAGAAGGCCAGGAAGGGCCACCATTGGATGCGATGATAGGTTTAGTTTGGAGTTTTTCCTTTGTAACAGCTGAAAATGAGAATGTCATTGATTGTGATTATTCTTAAGCAATGCCTTTGGGACAAGGATACCATGATAAGAAACGGTAGATCTATAAACACCAGGAATGGCGAGAGTTGAGCAGATTCCCAATAGGCCAGTTCACGTTCACCTTTCTTTTGAGACGGTTGGGTGGGGAAAATTAATTTTGACAATTACTTTATTTTCTTCACAATCTCCATTCATCTAACAGTGCAACCCCTGCATCACAGTAGATCAGAGCCCAATAGGTACACAGTGAATCACAAATATCCTACCATTTTAAGAGGAAAATAAACACAATTTAAAGGTTCCAGTATGATCTGTGTAATATAAATCCTTAATGGAATGTTTTAGTAGCATCAGAGCAGCAGATAAGCCCAATACATTTTTATTTCAAATTATTTTCATTTCAACTTATTGTTCCTGTGCAAAGTTAAATACTTTTAAAATCTTTTTTATCAGCTTTTTTATCTTTATCTTATTTTTATTTTAATTCAACATAGTTAAGTGTTCTCTGTAAACTAACAACTTCTGCCCAATAAAAAGAGCTTAGCAGTGGGCTGGGTTTGGCCATGAAACTCCCGGGCTGAAAAGGGGCCCCACCCCACCCCTGACAAACACCCATTCATTGAGTTGGTGCTAGATTACATAGAGGATGAAGTGGAAAATTATAAGTTTAAATATTCACACAGAGGTGATGGCTACCAGAGTTACTACCTTGTAGTGGATGCTGTCTAGTTGCAAAATCTTTATTTCAGTTGATTTTATGCATACAAGGTGCATTTACCTAGATACATTTGCTTTTAATGAAAAAAAAGCTGAGCTGAAGTAGTATCCTGCGTAGGAGTATGGTTTCTAGGGCTTTGGGCAAAGTACTGTAATGACACTCTTAAAAGTAGTCTGCTGTGTGCTCGGCTCCTGATCGGTACTTGCAGGCAACAAGACAGAAGGTGGGATGAAAGATGGGTCAATAGGGACTGACTTTTGTCCAAGTGTTGACATTAATTAACATAAATTTTGAAAATAGATGAATCGCTTTAGGCAGTATAAGTTCTATGCAGCTTCTAAAGTATTGTTATTATATAGTTGTAAATTGAATATCTTAATGGTTACACCAATCAACTGAAAGACATCAAGTTTGACTCTTGAAAGTTTAACAGTTTATTAGTTACTAGTTATCAGTTCATTGGAAAATATTGATTAAAAAAATATTAATAAACTGGAGTCCACCCCTCCCCAATATTCAGGCCGCAGCTCAGTCACCACACAGGCCTAGAGACCCTCTGGTAGCCACTGGTTGCTAGGGAAAAATTTGTATTCTCTGACTGGTTGGCTTGGTTGTTGGCAAGCAACTTTCCGCAACTACTCGCCAACTGGCTGGGGAATACACATTTTTCCCTAGCACCCAGTACTTGCCAACTGGTTGCCAACCAGTACTGTCTTGCATTAACTGTGGACTCTTACAGCTAAGAAACTGTTGTGAGCCAGTTGTTGTCCAGAGATTCAACACAAGGATAGCACTGTATCTCTCTATAAGCAGTACCAAAAAAATGTCATTTGATAGCGTATGAGGAGACTAGATAATATGAACATGTTACAGTGTACAGTAATGACAAAAAAATACCAACCATAACATCTTCAAAAATGATTAAAGGATATAAACATCACAAGGGTACTTTTGGGGAGGTATATGGGTAAGTAGAGAAAATGTGTAGTTTGGCCCACCACCAGCTACCAAACAGAGTTTGCATTTTCCATTTTCATCATTCTCTGGTATAAAGAACCATATAGATGTAGCAGCAAACATATTTCATTCCTGGCAAAATAAGCTAGAGCCTTGGAGGTATGTTCAGTCAGTTTTTCATCTTACACCATGTCAAATATTTGCTGTTTGAATTTGTATTACATTCTAACAATGATTAATTGACATTGTATTTCATATTTTCCGTCATCAGCTATGTGGCATAAGATCTATTATGCCACATAGCTGATGGCAGAAGAAAAAGTAAGCACTGGTTTGTAAAAGCACTGGAAACACTGGAAGATGTGGTAGCAGAACTTTCACCATTTTGTATATCATGCTCCATACATAAAACTATATAAAAAAGGAAAACAAAATTAACATGTTTTGTTAATGTTTGTCAGCTAAAAATGTTTTCCGTTATATGCTTACTGGATACTTTATTAGGTGCAGCTTGCTAGTACCAGGTTTGACAAGGTGTTGCAAACATTCATCAGAGATTTTGGTCCATATTGACATGAAAGCATCACACAGTTGTTACAAATTTGTCAGCTGTACATCCATGATCTCTTGTTCCACCACATCCCAAAGGTGCTCAATTGGATTGACATCTGGTGACCGTGGAGGCCATTTGAGTACAGTGAACTCATTGTCATGTTCAGTAAACCAGTGTGAGATGATCTGAGCTTTGTGACATGGTGTGTTATTCTGCTGGAAGCAGCCATCACAAGATGTGGTCATAAACAGATGGACATGGTCAGTAACAACACTCAGGTAGGCTGTGGTGTTTAAATAATACTCATTTGGTGCTAAGAAGCCCAAAGTGTGCCAGGAAAATATCGCCATACTATTACACCACCACCGGCAGCTTGAACTCTTGATATAAGACAGGATGGATCAATGGTTTCATGTTGTTTACACCAAATTCTGAGCCTACCATAGGAATGTCACATCAGAAATTGAGACTCAGCACATGAGGTAACATTTCTACATATTGTCCAATTTTGGTTTTTGGTGCAAATTGTAGCCTCAGTTTCCTGTTCTTAGCCAACAGGAGTGGCATCCAGTGTGGCCTTCTATCTGCTTCAAGGTTCGACATGTTGTGCATTGAGAGAGGCTACTTGTTACAATACCTTCATTGTAACAAGTAGTAATTTGAAGTACTGTTCCTTTCCTGTCAGCTCAAAGCAGTCTAGCCAATCTCCTCTGTTACAACCCCCTATGTGGCTATATACATGGGAATTTGTGTGTATGCATACACATAGTAGCAGGTGGTGACATTTTGACAACAGTAAACAAACAAGAACTGGATGGTTGATTTCGGTCCTTGACTGACCTGCAGAATACCACTTTGGTATTTCATGTTTTCTACCATGAAAACAGATTTTTACTGCTCCAGAGCCCATCGACAGCAACACAGGTGTTTTGAATTATGGACAAAATTTATTTTCTTGTTCACATTGCTTGAGGCTACACTTGAAATGTGCTGAAATCATTAAAGTGCTTGTAGTAATAAGAGCAATGTAAGCTGCTTTTATGGGTGTGAAAAAATAGGCTGCAAGGCCAAGGAATGTCAAGTCACTGATATTTGCCCACACTGTCCTGAGAAACAGAGTGGACTAAGCTAACATAGGTGGAATTCCACTCATTCATACTTCTATAGATGGAATATGGTTTTTAGGCACTTTAAGCTATGCAGGAAGCCATCTAATAGCATGAGAATGACCCCTGACAACAGTAAGAGACAATATAAAGAGCTGTCTTGAGAAACAAAAAGAAAAAGAAGTCCAAAGATTAGAAACAGTGCTAATTTGGTTTATTTCATTCTATTTACTGGATTGTTTGAAGATTGTAAGATTCATTTCATTAAATTTACTAAAGCAATATTTTATGCCAGTAACATTCGACCAAATTACCAAATAATATTAGTAAGGTTAGCATAATTTTAAATTTCCTAGTCATTCTGTGATTTATTTAAGCATTTATAAGCGAAGACCTTTCAAGTTTTAATGGTGCAACCCAATTTAATAAATGACTAGTTTAAAACTACCTTGCAGTTACTAGCAACTGATTAATGAATAGCTGTCACAGCCTGGTTCAGGATCATAAATGTTTTTACCTTGAAACAGAAATCATGACCAACTGTAACCAAGATAGAAAATGATTGGTGATTTTCATCAGTATTCATACTGCAGTGTTAACACCTGCGGGAGCTTGATCATTTTTACTTTTAAATAACAGTATACAGATTAGGTAAAGGGTGCCCATTAAGTTGATTCCAAACTTGTTCTATTCACATGTACTCAAAAAAGTACATTCAATCTAATCTGCTCTGCAGGGTGAGGTCAGAGCCTTGGTACAATAGGTAGCTTACTGCCATCAATATGGTAGAATTTGTGAGCTTGAGTTTATACACTGTAAATTCAGGCAAAATTTCAAAATGAAAAGATACAGTTACAAATGAAGCAGAGAGGGAGAGAAAGCTCAAACATAGTCATTGTAAATCCTAAAGGCATGAGTGAATACAGTAATAAAAGTAATAATAAACCAACATATAAGCCAAATTCTTCTGTAGCCACAGCTGCAAAAGCTCAATCTTTATTACACCTTTGGTAACTTTGGGAGGTCACCTAAAAGAATCAGACAGGCACACTGCTCAAAATGCCATGTGAGTCCTTGTAGGTAATTAAAAAAGAAATTGTGAAATCAATTCTAAAATCTACTTGGAGCTGGTGTTACCAGTATAAAATGGGACTAACAGTTAGGTCTTACAGTTCAAGATCTAGTGGCTAAATCTTAAATAAAACAAGCTAAAGATCATTTAAAGATGACTCACACAAAATGACCTGCAAATTGCATTTCTGGTTTAAACATGAGGCATGTGAGACTTGATAAGTGAGATTTCTTTTTATTGTGATGCTGGGTGCTTTTCCTTTGCACTTTCTTCCACCGCTGCAGTTGAAACCAAGTGTGAAGGATGAGATTGGGACTGTTTGTACATTTCATTGGCAAGGGAGTGTTTTCTTTTCCATGTCAGAATACAGAATCACCTGTCGCAACTGCTGAGTCACTGTCATCAATCAAAAACCCCATCAAGGTCGGGCAGATTATGGTCATTCGGTGCAATTTTTTACTCACTTTCCTTGAAATGAGAATTATCTCAATTTCACAAACATACTTTTGACTGCAGACTCACATTCACTGACATCATCAGTATGACTAAGCTTGGGTTTTTATGGATTGGTTGATCTGCAAAACTGATGTGAGCGCACCCTCAGATGCCTACGTGACCACACTGCATTCTCTCTGTCTCATAGATGCGCACACCTGTCTCCCCCAGAACATCTGCCGTGTTCGAGTGTTTACTCTCTTATCCATGGAGCTGATAAATGTCTGATTCCATGGTTTGAGTAGCAGCACTGAGCCTCTTTGGAGGACATTGTGTAATTTGAAAAGCCGTGAGCAAAATAGCAGGATGTAACACTTCATAATCTCAGATTCTATTTCAGCTCTGTTCAGTCTGACATGATTTGTTGGAATGAAAGTAATGTATAATTTTGGCGGTATCATGGTACGAGATGAAAATTTGCACACCACTGTGCGCTTGTGTACTTGGTTGTGTGTGTGTGCAAGTGTGAAAAATCACTGGCTATGGCTGTATTTAATGGCTATCTCAATAAGAGTTCAGTGATGAGAATTGGTCTACGTGTTAAAGTAAGGCCATTTTTGTTTGTAACTCTGTGAGAGTGTGTGTGTGTGTGTGTGTTTATGACAGCAGGGGCAGAGAGCAGAAATCCCATTAACAGTATGAGTTTGTGGACGGAAAATGAAATAGTTTTTTAAAGGCCTCTTTATCGAGTCGAGCTGGACAATTACCATCTTCCTCCCGAAACTGCCTCCCAACATCCAAACACCCTGCTGCTCCCCATCTCATCCCCATTCCTACCTCTCTGTACCACCATCCTCTTTTTCAATTAAAGGTAAGCATCCTCTTCCTCATCTTCTCATAGCTATATCTCTTCCCTCCATCTTTCCAATACACTTTTTCACTCCCTTCCTTCCCTCCTTAGATTACCAGAATTCTCCCTCTGCTCCTCCTGCTCTCCACTTAGACATTTTTCTATCCCAACTTTGGCCTTAATTTAATTTTCTGCACCATTAACACTAAGCTAAGGCATTATTGGCCTTATTTGTGGCACACTCTGAGTGCCAGCTGATGGGAGGTAAAACTGATGGATGGTGGCATGGACAGAAAAAAAATTGGTAAATATAAACTTGGCCCAAAGGACTACACACACATACTGTATTTGCATGCAAACCTAGATACATAGACACACACACACACACACTGATGTTGCCAAGTAAGGTTTTAGCTGAAGGGAGTGTGGGTAATTGACAGTGGAGAATGCAGCCTCCTTCCTTCCACGAACTTCCATGAAAGGTCATCTGCTAATTGGAAGGTTGGTGGTTCGATCCCTGCTGCTCCAGTCTACATGCCAAAGTATCCTTGGGCAAGATACCGAACCCAATGCGTTCATAAGAGTGTGAATGTTAGATAGAAACCAAGTGTGAAGAGATATAGAAAAAAAGTGCTTGTGTGAATGGGTGAATGAGACAAGATATATGAACCAATCCATTTACCATAACTTTCAACTACAGCTAAACATGTGCCTCCTTTAGAGGGGG
>VUQS01028688.1:14065-28692 GCA_015108495.1 Heterochromis multidens | reverse complement strand
TCGACTGTTCAGAGATTAATTGTAACTTGAATTGGAGAAAAAAAAGTAAGAAAAAAAAAAACAGGCCTTGTTAGCCTTCTATTTCCATTAGTTCTTTATAAGGTCTTGTAAAAGGGAGATACTTTTGGGGGGATTGGAGGTGCACTGCCTTATGGAGACCTCATTTTCAAGTATTTTGAGCCATTTATGATGTTAACTAATACAAGGCTTACGAGAGCCAACCTGGTGCATTGTGCTGCCTGGACCCTCGCTGGAGGTGTCCCCTTTCCAGCCTGGCAGCTTCAACTGCCCCACCCCTCCTGGTGTCAGGGTTAGAGTGCCTCAAGGACCACATATCACCCCCTTAAGCTCAGACCTCCTGTTTAGCCAAGAGCAGGCCAGCATGCTGCTAGCTGACCCCCTGTGGATGCAGGTAGACTTAATGTGACACATATCATCATCCATCACCGTGGGGAGCTGGGTAAGGAAGGCAGGCATGGGGAGCTGGTTTGAGAGAGGTGGGGGCCAGGGCCGGACTCTTTTGTCCAGGGCAGCTAAAATCCCTCCAGCCCCCTCCCTCTCGGACTTGTTCAACATCCCCCACCCTGACCAGAACCCCTCGACCCTCCCTCAGCAGTGATGGATAACCAGCACACGCGTTTGGCGTGCTCAAGCTGCACTTGGGGGTGGTGGGGCTAGTGAGAGACAAGGAAACATGGATCAAAGATGAAGAATTGAGGGTACTAGGCCATTGTTTTTTTGTTTTCATCTCACTGGATCGCGCTGCACTTAATTACTGAGTTTGCGTAGCAACTTTGTTTACATGCATATGAAAGGATGTTATGGCTGTCTGGTGTACCCCCACTTCACTCCTGGTTCTGGGGTTGAATGGATAACAGCATGATGGAACAGATGCTAGAACGGCTACGGGTGTTGCTCAGGCCTTAGCCACTGGCCAAATCTGTCACGGCAGGCTGGTTCGCCGCTCATCACTAGACCTATGGGTGTTTAAGCTCCCCTAAGCTTGAGAGGATCATGGGTAATATAGCTATAGCCTTTGACGCACTGCAACCCCCCCTAACCCACTGCACCCTGCTCTCTGCTGATACTCCCTTCAGCAATCTGTGAAAAGCAGTTATTCCATGTTAGCCAGATGGAGGAGAGCTTGCTGGGCTGTGAGCCCAGAGCTTTAGTTTCCATGGTGGATACCAGTTTTAAAGTCATGCTGCTCCATTAAAGCTTTTTAATGTCACATGAGATGTTTTGAGATTGGTCTATATTTCAGACGAGAGATGATCATCTCGTCTCACTGCTCTTGTATTTTATGGTCACACTGGTAGATTTTCCCATTTTTCCACTCGTATCCATTTTCCCCTCTTCATCCTCTTTTTAAGAGGATTTTTAGTCTGGTGGTCTAACCCAGTTTTAACAGAATTTAATTCTTCTGGGGCTTCAAAAAAAAAAAAAAAAAAAACTAAACCCAAATCCCCTTGGACACCTTTTCGACTTTGCTACTACCACCTGAAATGGTTTTAAATCCTCAGTAATGTTAACTATTTAAATGGCATCCATTCAGCTTGTGCGCACTTAGATTACAAAAATTGTTGTGAGAGTGCTTTGAGTAGTCAGAGGTAAAATAGCACATAAATGCACTAAATGTTGAAGTTGTGTGACATTTTTTTGAGACGCGAGGAGTCTCTCCTGGAATGTATTGCCAAACTCAGGCCTCGGACATTCAATAAATACTCTTATGGAAAAGTTGTGCATGTTAAGATATGAAACAGGAAGGGAACAGCAGTTTCGTTGTTGTTGTTGTCAATACTGTCATCGATTAGTTGAATTATTGCCACTTTCACATTTGAGGTGTTTTACATATTTTAGAATGTATTGTAACTGTACAACAAATAGTAGAGTACATAACATTACACATGGGAAGTGCCAATAATTTCTATGCTGAGGTGTTTTTTTTAGATGTATTCCTTTTTGTATTTCATCTTTTAACATGGATAACGCTTTTTCGTAAGTGAAGCCATTTGTGATGGGAGTGTTGGCAAGGACCAAAGTTGTTCTGGTAAAATTATTAGTTTCCATAATCTGTGACTGTAGACGTATCCTTTGTTTTTTTTCTGTTTTTTTTTCATTCATTCTTTTCTTTTTCCCTTTTTTTCTATTTACATATAAAACCAGAAAATAGACAAAAAAATCCAAGCTTACCCAAGAAGAAAAGCTGTATCTTGTGATCTCATGTCAGTACATCTTTATCGTGTTCAGTTTCTTTTTCCTTGGGTATGTTGTGATGAACTGCTGTAAATTTGTACAGTTCATGTAAATTGATTGTGCGGAAGTTGTACAGATTTCTATATTTTGGAAGAAAAGTTTTTTTTCTCTGTAATAAAAGATTTCCTATCTTGGCATCATAATTCCCTTTGAATTGCGTCATCATTTACTACTATACTGACTGATAGCTTTACAGTTCTAAATATATACAAAGGAGAGAGGAAAAAAATTAATTAATCAGTAAACTCAAAGCTAATACCTGCATGTGAATGAAGAAGGAACAATATAAATTATACACTGATGCTGTGACTTCACTCGAGCCAGATTGGTAGTTGACCTACAATGCTTTGAAGACTGAGCCATCTGTGCCAAGAGGACTGGAGAGAAGAGATCAAGTCAGCAATTCTCTTGCCTCACTAACGGCTCTAACTATCTTGGGATACTGAGCTGCACTTTGTGTATAAAGAGATTTTATGTCACTCATTTTATGCATAAAAAGCAGCTGTCCAGCTTATAATAATAAAAAGAAATGGTGCACGTTTGGTGCCACAATTTAACGTTTTAACTGTTGTGCAAGATATAAACATTGAAGTTGAGAAAATCAGCTTCACTGATGCCCTGGATGGCTGTGAGTAATGTTGCAGTTCGTCATTTGGAGTGTAACTATGGAACATAAGCTCTCTGTGCTTCTTTCCCCTAAAAGGCCTGTTCCCTGTGCTGATCGATAAATCCAGAGTTCATGCACATAATATTTTTCAGACATCCATCATTCCATTTTCCGTCTAAAAGTAACTGCCAGTGCTTCTACCTCTTAAATGACAAGATACAACAGATGTTACCGTTAGGGTTCCCTGGAAAAAATAGCAAATTCTGACACTGCACCAATATGCACAATACTACTGCACCCTAAACAGCTGACTCTGCAAAACCCTGAGTTTGGATTAAGACTGCAATCCTTTTCAGCACTCTGAATCCCCCAGGTTGCTTAGCAGCAGACGGAAAAAGAAAAACATGTGGCTTATTTTGACACAAAAGAGGGAACGAGAAGAGCTGGTTGAACAGGAGGCAAGGACACTGAGAGGAAAGGTGACTGGGCTTGTGTTACTTCTACAAACACTGGCTAGCACAAGGCTTTAACAGCTGGGGAGTGGGGTGTGTAATTTGAAATTATCGGGCAACATGAAGAACAAAAAGTTCAGTCATATTCAGGACCAGTTGTTTTCCATAGATTATCTGATCTAAACAGGTCAAAGATTCCCAGGGTGTGCCTGTCTACTGGCCCAGTGCAGTTTGTTTTGTGGGGCTGAAGTGAAAAAAGAGACATTCAACAGTAAGACACAGAGCACAAGTGATTCAGATTTATCTGGATTTTGCAATGCTCCCTGGGCAAGGTTTTGCAATGACTCATTTGAGCAAGCTGTTTTGACACATTTTTCATCCCCGAAAAACAAGAAGTCGATTACAGAAGTGGTGCTTGTGCTGAAAATATTATATTATAGTCTCATGCATTATATAAATTTGACAGCTAGAATATAATAGCCAATTTTAAACATTAAGTAAAATGTTGTTAAAAGGTCAACTTGATACTTCTTCTCACTTATAATTCAATGATGTGGACCAAATTATGAAAATGAAGTTAATTAAAACTGTATGTAAATTTAGAGGTTTAATTCATGAACACTGAGATTTTTATTCACTTTGTTCAAACCCTATTGCATCTTATGTCAGAATATCATCAAACTCCCATCTAAGAATTGCGCTGGAGTTTCAGCTTGGCACTGATGAAACAACAGTGTAATATTTTCTGCCCTCAACTCTTACTCACATAGCAACAGAGGTTACCGTGTGATGGGACATTTAGAATTTAGCTGCTGATTTTGAAAAGGTAAGGGTGTGATCCATGGAATAATAAACAAAGTCAGGCTGCATCAGTCTATGTAAAGTTATTGACATAAAATATTAATACTGAATCTTCTTATTCTCTGACCCGTACCAAAGTACTGTGCTAAACAATGGCAGTATTTATATACACTAAGCCTGAATGTGATGCACAAGCAATATGTTGCAGTCTGAGAACAAAGGCATGGTGAGTGACAGTGAGTGTGTGTGTCTGCTAACAGGGGGAGGCAGACATCTGGGAACTGCTTTATGCGAGCAAGATGACAGAGTAGCCCTCCTGCAGAGTGTGTGTGTATTTATGCTACTCTGCTTAAAGGACAAAAGCTAGAGCTACAAAAAAAAAAAAAAGAAAAAAACCTGAACAGCTTTTTGCAAATGCACCTCACACTGACATGCTTTGTGAGTATTTGTGGCTCTGTTACTTATCAGATTCAAAATAGGGGTGAAAAGTGTACGCCAGGCATCCCGAGAACAAAGAAAACAAGTTAGACTTTTCAGTTTTATTATAAGCTGTTATTGAAAACATTCAACAACAGATGTCTCACTGTAAACACAACTCTTGTCAATTGTGTGTCCTTGGCCAAATATTTTATAATGTATATATAACTAAAGATTGCAGCTGTGCAGTACACCACTGTGATTAGGTTTCCACTGTATTAGTGTCCCTGTGTTCCTTGTGAGTCTGTGCATCACTCAGAAAGCAAGGACAAGTTTAGCCCTCTTTGAAACAGATCCTTGCCCTGCCTATGTGGGTCTCTAGGGTTTAAGGACTGCACCAGCTATGTTCCCCTCAGGGCACAACTCATCTTTAGCACTGACATCTGCTTTGCCCCTGCTGTACACACCCTTCCCACCAGCAGGGACAATGGGTGAAACAGAAACAGAGGGGGTGAAGTCGTTCAGCTTGGGCAGCCCATTTCACTAGAGTGGATGGAATGGGCTTCAGGGAGGATGTGACCATAGTGTGATAGTTAAACAGTGAACAACCTTGTCCTAAACCAGACAAGAAGGTGTGAATATGTTGCTTTTGTTAACTAGTGAATACATTTTTGTTATACTGTTTAGTTATTTATTGTTTCAGTATGTAAATAAGACTTCAAAGGGGATCTATTATGCTCATTTCCAGCTCCATATTTTTATTCCTATTCTTAGAGTAGCTTTGCATGATTCCCAGTTCAGAGTAATCCTTAGTGTCCTTGTGATAGGCTGGAGTTCATCCACTGACTGAAAATAGATATTTTAGCTCCCTTCCCACACCCTTTAAGCCAATTTTCTTCTGATTGGCTGCCCCTCGCAAACAAGGTTTTTTGTTTTACACAAGTTTTGTCGTCTTAACCTAACCAAACCCTGACTGAAAACAGAAAAATAAGGACTGAAAGAAAAGAAAACTGGATAGTACTGTTTCACCGTCATGTGATACAAGTCAAGACGTTGACTTAATACTGACCTGCAAAATACAGTACTGATGCAGATATGCACCCAAAATACATAAAGCAATGGTCACACAACTCTAACAGAAGCAACAGTTTCACAGTGGTGAGACATGTGATACTATTGTATGATTTTCTACAGGCAAACAACTATCTTTTTTTGGAGCAGAATGCTTTATATGGCAACATATAGAAAGCAGTAAGTGAGAGCCTGTGATTTGATCTGTATCATTTCACAGTCTATCCTCAGTACTTCCACATCCCCTCTCTCCTTTCCTTCAAGCAAAAATAGACCTAATCTAATTACTTAACTTCTATATCTCCCTCTCAGGTTATGTATTCTCTTTCTCACCAGATTCTTTTCATATCACTACCCCCTATTCTGGCCCCCTCCTTCAAACCCTTGCCCTCTTTCTATCTTTATACCTCCTTCTCCAGGCTGCCGGTATCCCTAGTCACTTCACACTCAGGAAGGACAGGAATTCTTTCCAGAGTCTGGCATCAGGCCTTATTGGGGTAAGGTGAAGAGCCGCAGTGGGAATCATGTTATAGAGAGTACCTCCCTGTGCACCCATCACTTGTGTTTATGGCTAAAGTCTGTCTGTGTCTGTGTCGAGAACCCACCTACACTTCTTAGTAGGCATATTGCAATAAGATAATCATACTTTGAACAACTCTATAATATTAAGCAGTTTGAATCAACTGAAGACAAGCAATTATTGTGCAGTGTTTCCTGTCAACCGCAATGGCAAAATGCTACAAAATTCTCAACAACTGTGACTAGACATCAAACATGTTGCTGTTAACAGCACACATGGGGCCATACTGGAAATAAATCCGTCTGCTATCCAGTGCTGGGTAGGTAGTATATAGCATTTTTTAGGCTTTCAATGCCTGAATGATATGATTGGCAAAGGGCAAAAAAAAAAAAGAAGATATACAGATAAAATAACACCAAATAATATGCGTTAGTGTTTTTTATGGCATTCTCCCTCTCTCGTGTCCCTCCCACTTTCTGATGTGGGCAGGCTGTGTTTGAGCTCATGGATGCTTGAAAAGGAAAAAAAAAAATCTTCACGAAATGCAACCTATGGGTGCTGGTAATTTCTCTTGGACAGCTCACCAGCTAGAAATCATGTCCCTGACTGCTATTGGTAAAGGAGATTAGTGACACTGAAACCAAACTAGTGAAGTTAAGGCTGCAAAACTAAAACTAGGACCTAAAAGATGCTAAAATGCTCTACATTGCCGAGGGGAACTGCAGAACAGTTTTTTTTCGTCTGTGAGTTCAATACATATAGTATATATATATTGAGAAACACAGAGGAATCCACCAGAGAACACACTGAAACTGTGTTTATGTTTTTGGAGTCTGTCCCACATTATACTTCTGCCCAGCAGCAATGATACCAGTTAGTTCTGCATACTAATGATAAGCTAAAATGCTAACCATAGCTGATGTCTTCATCCGTTTGTATTCTCCCACATATGGTTATCTGAAAGCCAGTGGTGAGACATGGAGGCAACATATTCCTGTGGCTGGCCTCTCCCAATCAGCAGGCAACACTCTCAACCACTCAGAGGGAGAAGGAGAGACAGCAAACCAGCCACCTAAATATATCCTTGAGCCTTGGGGCTCAGCAAGAGGTTCAATCTGCATGAAGTCTGGCCACACACACAGTGGTGCAAGTGTGTGTACATGCGTGCAAACCAATTCATACCAACACCCACATGCACACACAGATTTATTTAGTTTGAACCCTCAGTACAAAAAGGACAAGGCATTCACAACCAATCACATGCTCTTTGTAGTGTGTAGACAGTTCATTCACATAGACAAACAGTGGGTAGACTGTGCTCACTTCAACACACACACACACACACACACACAGACACACACACACACAAACTTGAATTGAAGGTCACTTGCATCAGTGGCCGTCAGCTTTCTGCTGACTGGAGGAGAAAATCCCCGAGCGAGAGGTGTTATGACGGCAGCCATTTCACAAACATCAGAGCACAAGGTTCACATCCTTGTATCTCTGCACTCAAACTGTGACTTCAAGCTGCTGTTGCATCACAGAATGTACATGTATTTTTCAAGGCTGCAGTTCTGGTTTCAGTCATCCAGTTTTCAGCATAATTAAGCTACCTGAAATTACTTCCCTTTTCAGCAGAAGAGGAGGAGAAAAAAAAAGAATCTTTCTCACATCTTTTACCCTAAAGCACGTGTTCATTTAAAGCCCCAGATGCTTGTAAACACGATGCTGCTTGCTAACCTCGAACCACATGATCGGGCTGCTGTGCCTCGCTTGTTTGAGTGCACGGCTGTTGGAAATGTAGGCTTCAATTCTAGTGGTTTAGTTTAGTTTTCTGAGAAACTGACAGGAAAAAGACAAGAGCACACAACACCTCAGCTGTTTCCTGTTTGTGATGAGGGGAAGATGTCATTTACAAGCAAGAGACAACAGAGACAGATGGAAATTAGGAGCGATAAAAGAGGTGGTTTATTGGGAGAGAATTATGGTGAATTGTAGACTTGAGATAGAGATAATTGAGAGCTCGAAAATTCAGTGGAAAAGTGTAACATAAAAAGGGGATAAAAATAGGGTGTGAATGAGAGAATGAGAGAAATGTTTAAAGATGAAGAGCAACAAAGAGTTTAATTGAAAACTGAGTGAAAAATACTTTGAGAGCAAGGCAGAAAACAACTGACAGGAAGATCTGTGGCTCGTCTTCTCCTCTACAATGAACACAGCTGTGTGAGAACGTATACACACATCCTCTGTGAAACAGCTTCAAAACACCCCCAGTTAAGATGTAACAGTCAGCAGCTTCCGTGTGTTAGTGAAAACACATGGGTGTAAAATGTACAGAATACACTGTGCCAGAGTGAAAAGGGGAACATAAGTTAGTTATGCGCAGATCTATGTGGGCACAAACGCACATACGTGCACATCTGGATAACACAAACATTTGGCCTTGCAGCTCTACCTCAACAACGACATAACACTGTTCCTTATGAAACACATGTATAGTCAAAATACTCCTTGGTTATTACAGCATACATGCATCACAGTGAATTTTGCTTCTTCTCTACTAGCATGTGACTTAATCCCAGTGCTTAGTCCCAGGGCTTCAGACTAAACACCCAAGACTACTTTATTTCAAGCATTCCTGAGTTGAACTTGTTCAGCTTTTTGTTTTTTATATTCTGGCTTCTGTGACCATGAGATATGGATGATAAAGCAACAGCAAAACATCTGACATGCAAAAACAGCCATGACCTACATGAGACTGTCAGTTTAATGATTAGCTGTACCACTCTAATTTCCCTATGGGACTAGTAAATTACTCATTACTCACATCATGAAAGGTACACAACCTGAAATTGGGTGTACTAAGGTTAAACATTGGAACTCTATAAGCCCTGTGTTGGGCTTTATGGACTGAATAATCTTTTCCACTGTAAAGTAAAGAAGTTTGCATGCACTTTTTTAGGCAGTCAGCATGTTCTTTTTTGTCCACAGTGATTCATCAAGTATGAACTTATATCCCTCTTTGGATACTGATGCTTCCCATTTCTGTCCTATGTCTGTGTAGGTTCTCAGCCATCCAGGTCATGGAAGTCTTAAGCAACTGAGTTAAAAGCAGCTGGACTTCTTTTTAGGTTCTTGAAGGCTCTCTCTCATTGGAAATGGTTCTTTACTTCCAAAGAATTTAATTTAGCAGGACTTATAATTCTCATTTAACAAATATAAAACATTGTCCATTCAAACCATTTAACAGCAACATTTTCCGTTTGTATTCAGTGACATTAGTGACAAACATCTGGTTCATTCTTGGTTTTATCAGTTGAGAAATATCAGTAAACTCTGTCTTGTCATCTGCAGCTTATACAAAAACCCTGCAGCAAAGCTCCTTAGCAGATGCCCCAAACACACCTCTGCTGATCTCACTGCACTGGCTCCCCATTAAATTCAGAATTCAATTCAAAGTTCTGGCTTTCACTTTTTGGACTCTGCATGGTGAAACAACCACTTTCATCAGAACTTTTGTAGCTATATGTCACCAGCAGGACTCTGAGTTCTTCTGACCAGAGCTTGTTATCCATCCCCTAAATCTAGACTAAAAACTAAAGGTGACAGAGCCTTTGAAGTTGTGGCCCCCACACTTTGGAACTCTCTGCCATCCAATCTATGATCTGTGAGCTCAGTGGCTTTTAAAACTGTCGTTCGGATAGCATTTTACTGTGGTTTTTTTTTTTTTTTCTGTTTGGCCATTTTATTCCCGGTCTTATGTCTTTTGTTTTGTTGGTTTTATTTGATGTGAAGCACCTTGTGATTTATATGTTCAAAAGTGCTATATAAATAAATTTACTTACCTACTCATTTATATATAGCTGATAAAAGACTCAAATGATACTTGATATCTTGTGATAACTTGGTGAAAAGAACAACAAAAGTGCTAGAAGAAGACTGCAAAGCTAATATCTCTGGCAGCTCCATCTAAAGAATTCAAATATTAATACTAAAATAACAAATTCGGATGAGAAGCTTTGCATAATAATACAAGAATTTACACTGAGAAATGAAAGCTGAAACAGAAGCTAACCCAGAAGAGGTGTAAGACTGAGCAGGGACTGATCCCTATACAGCCCAAGTGTGTAAAATTGCACATGTGCCCAACATAACTGGATTACAGTTATATATGGGACTGTGTAGAGTACAATACAGAGAGTAGATTAATAGAAAGAAGGTTTAATAGGATGCAAATAGAAGGAGGTATGATTCATGGTTCTTCATACAGTTCTTTGCTATCTCTTTTGCCATTTTGGACCTTTGACAATGATTGTAAACCATCTGAAGTGTTGGTAGTTCTGAGTAACTGAGCTTTCCAGAGATACCTGGAGACAGACATAGCAGATGGAGGACATTGGCTGCAAATTAAAGAGTGGAAGAGGGAAAAGCATGACAGTAAGTGAAGAAAAAGATAATGAAGGGACACAGCAAAGAAGCCACAGGGATGGGAGTTTTCTTTCTTTTCATTTTAATAGTAGGAACTAGAGGAGACACACACTTTTTTATAATGTGCAGTGATGAGACGAATATTATCCCCTATTAAAATGAAATCTCACTGAGGGAGATGCAGACAAAGAGAGGAAGAGCGAGAACAAGTGATATGTGGAACTGAAACTCAGTCTTAGGAATGTTTTTGAATATTAAGTCTTTTCACTTAATATTCCATGCAACTTTTAACACAACCTAAGAGACGGGAATGCTGGCAGACATGGACATGGGCACAAATAAGTGGACAATTGAACAGTTATTGGTGAGCTGAGCAGCAGACCCACACATACCCCACTGCAGCTGTTAGGGTGTGTGGGGGGGATTTGAGCTGCAATCCTTCCATTTGGACCACTTCTGGTAGGATCTAGCGCAGGCTCGGCTGGAATGGGCTGGACCTATGCCATACATTCCAGCCTGCAGTGCACTCTCAGTTGGCCTACTTGTGTCAGAGGAAAAGCACGTACAGTACATGCAGCGTATAGCAAAGGAGGACACCATCTTGTCATTCCCTGTTCACACTGTAAATAAAGACTTAGGAAGAGCACATGGTGAAGACACACGTAGGCAAGCACATGCATACAGGCTCGGACATGCCCACATCACATTCACCCACATGCTGGTTGAAAAACAGGCTGGCACAGCTTTGTGCTTTGATTGTTGAAGCACACTGTTACATATGCTGGTACAACAGACACACACACATAAAAGAAAAGCATATGAACTTGTGTGCACTGATTCGGACACTTAAAGATTTTCACACTACCGTAATGTGAGTAAACACAGTTCACAGCGTGATCCACTGGCCTACATCACAGTGAACATGAAAGTACATGATTGAGAGTGTGTGGGTAGAGAGATTTAACTCTTAATACGTCTCATAAGGGAAACATCTGCTACCCTTCATATCCGAGTTCTTCTTTTCTAATCCCCCTCCGCGTCTTTACTGCACTCACTCCTCTCTGAAGTTCTTTCTACCCTGATTCTCTCTCATCTTTTTCCTCTCTTCTCATGCCTCTCTAGCACTGCGCACTCTTAAGTTTTTTTTTTTTCCCTTACTTCTCAATGACTCTCAAGCATAACTGGGGCTGTTCTTTAACAGTTTAGTGCTGAAACAAGAGGTCCAAAGCAACTGGGATATATTTCTGCGAAAAACCACTCCACTCCCTGTAGTGCTGACATCTCCAAAAGGCATGGGTTCTTCGTCTCACCCTGCCTTCTCGTCTTCATCTGAGGTTCCTTGCATATTTCTATTTTTTCATGACTATGCACAACATGCTGAAACAGCTGTGGTTCACATCCTACTTTTGGCTATAGCTCACTGTGCCAAAACACTGAATTCCACAGTGCACCAAAGGATCCGGGAAAGTACAAAGTAAATGTACTTATTCTTCTTTTTTTTATTTTTTATGAAATGTCAAATACAGGCCACTGTGAGCATCTGAGGGGGCTGCTAAAGCGAATGGCAAAATTAAAGGGAAAACCTTTGTCATGAATTAAAAAATTAAAATCAAATCTCCATCTACTCTTTATTTCTACCATGAAATACATGAGTGCTTGAATAACTGTTCACCTTGCTGAAGTTCACAGTTTGAGGGAGACTGTACTAAAAGCTCCTCTTTCATTTGGCTCTTTATTCCATTTTGACTCCATTGCCTTCTTTTCCTTCTTCCTCTGTGAGGATAAAACTGGAAATGTTACACAGTATAGCTCCACCATGTAAACTGCAGTTGCATGCTAGAACATGAAAGCAGTCCGTGACTGTGGCTGCATATGCTTGGCCTAGTTTTTGATTCCATTAAATTACTGGGTGGGTGGGAGGAAAGGATGTGCTGTCTTAAGTTTTATCAAACTGGATGTCAGATGTTGTATACAAGTGTGTATGTGTGTGTACCTTTATGTCGCCTTCCTGTGTACTAACATTTCTGTCTTTATGAGAGTAAATAGCTAGTTAATCTGGGAATGAGGACATTTTTGGAAAGTGAGTGTTGAGACTTGTTTAAGGGATCAGGTTAGAATCTGGTTTTGGCATTTAAATATACAAAGGAGATCAGATACAGACAAATTAAAAAAAGGTTTTAGACCTTGTAAGTGAGGACATTTTGCCCTTCAAATAGCATTTTGAGGTTTAAAACTTGGATTTAGGGTTTCAGGTTACTATCAAATTTGGGTTTAGGTTAGGGTAATGTTTTGGTTTAAACTTTAAGTTCTGAATGTAAGAAGATAGTGCATGCAGTGACTAAAAGCAAGCCCCTCCCCATGTTCCTCTGTGGACACATATTTGTTATTTTAAACTACCACTGGGCCTCCTACTCAGTTTTAAGGTTAGACTCCTAGTTTAGGTTTGGATAAGAGTTTGTGTTGGACTTCTAGTTTTGATGGAGTGAGGGTCAAGGGATTTTTTCATTAACAAGCATCCTCACAACAACAGCAAGACATGTGTTTGTATGTCTGTGTGTTGTTCCCATAATGAATTTTCAGGTCTGGTGTCCACATAGTATCACCATTTCCTTCCTCATAAATGCAAACAAGTGAAAAAAAAACATATCAACACTTACTCAAAAGAGCACAGTTTGTAAAGTGGTATAATTTGCTTTGTCTGAACATTGACAGACAAGTTTGTAACCATAAAGCTATGAACAGCTGTTCATTTGGCTCTATCGGTCAAGGTTTTTCTTTTGTTTTTTCATGATGAATATGACTAAGAAAGTGGCTGAAAGAACATTGCTTTTTTGTTGGGAAGCAGAACAGATAGAGTCACGTTTGCCTGCAGTTGTGCTTGTCTATCAGGGAAGGGAAACAACGTGACTGAGAGCATGATTGCCTGCAAATGTGCATATTTCACAATGAGCTTGTGTGAGTAAAAGAGTTTTGTGCAAACTATCACGTATGATGTGTTATTGCCTCTGGGGAAATGCAGCTATCTGTGTCTATCAAAGCTTCTTTAATTTCCAGCATGGAACAAATCTTTAAAACTAATTTCAGACAGAGTATACACACAGTCTTTTATTTTTTTTTAAACAAAATTCGGTGTGGGAGCCAAACAAAAGACGACCCACATGGTTCCTGCCAACAAAAAAAAAACCTGTTAAAAGAGAAATACTAAACCTTCCTCTCCCGCATCCCAACACCTCATCAAGGACATCTTTGATGTCATCCAAAACAATGTTTATCTTTCCTCTGTGTATACCAGCTGTGTTTATGTGTTTTCCATATATGCTGCATGGATAGGTGTGTGTGCATTACACCTGTGTGGTTATATTTTAGCTGAGCTTAGCAAATATAAAGACTGGAAAGAGGAAAAACAAGCCAGGCTACAGTTTGGTAAGAAATAGCTACAGCATATTATTCACTGTAAAGCATCAAGAGATTGTTTGTACAGTTTTGCTTCATGTACCAGTTAAACAAATAAAATTAAATGTTAATTTTGTTAACTTAAATGGGTTTTGGTGGGTATTTTTTAGGTCCCCTGCTTACAGTCTTTTTGTTAAGGTAAGTGTCTTCAATATGGGAGTGGCATCAATATTCTCAAAAAGCATAAGAAGATTATGTCTGTATTAATTGATTTGTAAATGCAGTAAATGCATTAGTAGGATATATATATATATATATATACACACACATATATATATATTCTTTTCTCATCAACAACAATCATAAATTACCATAAATTATGCTGAAACTACAAACAACATCTCAGCCTTCTGATATGTATCAGTGTGCTTCTGGTTTATGCGAACCGTGCTAGCAGATGTTCACATTCTGTGCGAGGATATACTTTCTAGACAAGCAAGCAACTGTGCGCATAGTACGTGTGCTGTGCATGTGAACAATGCCACCACTTTGTGTGGGTGGAAGCTCACTGGTCGACTGCCAGTGTACGGGGAGGGACTGACCACGGCACAAAAGAGGGTGTGATGTGGTGGGGAAGGGGGAAAGGGGGGTAGCGGGTGGGGGCTGGTGAAGCATGGGGGTG
>VUQS01028688.1:0-14045 GCA_015108495.1 Heterochromis multidens | reverse complement strand
TGGGGGTGCAAGGCCAGGGGGTGGTAAGTAGAGATAAAGCCAGACAGATGGGGCAGACAATGACACATAGACACCCATCCTGCATGTCAACAACACCCCCCACCCCCTTCCCCAGGTCCTCCGTTAAACTTTAGTTATCCTTTTTCCTCCCCATTTGCTGAGGTTATTCTACATTCTTGGATTTGTGTATTTTTTATCTCCTTTGTTCCATTTGCTTCATTTCCCAAAGTCAGGCTTATTAGAAAAGTCCATTTTTATCACAAGAACATTCACAGTATTCTCCAAACAAACAATGTTTCTTCCTCCCTCTATTTGCTTACAGTCTCTCCTCCTTTTCCTCTTATTTTCTTATTATTCCCTGATCTGATGAGGAAGAGCCTTCATGCAGCTGCAGAGCGGCAATAAAAAGGAGACTGAGAGTATTGATACTATGAACAGCCATAGCTGTCACCTGTTGTCCTAAAACCCCCATGTTTGGAAAGTTAACACCCTCTCTTTCTCAAGTTTCCACAAACAACCTCAGCTGTCATGGAGCTCTGTCTCCTTCCATCCATTTTTCATCCATCTCTCATGGTGCCTGCTCACAAAGAAAGGATTTGCTTTCATCAGTGTGTTCTCCATTCAGACCTCAGCAGCTTCAAACACCTGTCTAGAGTACGTTTCAGACACCTGCATGAAACCAGTAACAGCCAGTAACGAAGTATCACATATAATTTCACAAGTATTTCTTTTAAAACCCCACCCCAAAATATTATTTGTTGGTTTGAGTTACATAATCAGAATTTGAACTGACCTACCTACAAGGTGATTAACCAACTGAACATGCAGGAATAAGCAGTGCAGTATGATGCCAAGTGACAATGGAAAGGGATGATTTCGTAAACCTGTTCTCACACACACCCACAATAAAAGCTCTTAAACAAATGCAATCATTTCACTGAATATTTTGTGTCATGTGGAAGAACACTGTATAAACCGTGTGTCAGCGTTTTAGTGAGAATACAAATAAGGCTGCTTTGTATACTATATGTGTAATGCCCCATCTGTGAAAAGGCCACATTCAGTGTGACTCTTGGAAGATGAGTTGGTGTGCAGACAGGAAGTCTAGGGGGTTGAAACTCTCATTCCACATGAATAACCACTGATCCCAGAGCAGACAAAGGTCGAGGCTTTTTCTATATAAATGTGACCTCTGACCTGTCAGCTGAGACAGTGGAAAACGCCAGCGTACAGTGTGTCACCAACAAAAACAGAATAAGTTACAGAAAGTGGAAGACTAGGAAAATAAACACACCACCACACCAAACACTAACAGTTAAAGCCTTTTTCATAACATCACAGTGAATTTTATATCAAACAATCAAGAGGTGATTGAAGTGCAAACTGTTTCATCTTTAATTCATGGGGTTTTATAAAAGTATTACATGAACTGTTTAAGAATTACAGCCATTTTTATCCATGGTCCCCTACTTCCAGATGCTCAAAATTAATTGGACAAACTAATATAATTTAAAATATAAGGACTGTTTTAAATACTTGATTGAAAATCCTTTGCAGTCAATGACTGTCTGCAGTCTAGAACCCATGGAGATCACCAAATGCTGTGTTTCCTCCCTTGAGATGCTCTGCCAGGTTTTTAGTTGCTGCTTATTTGTGGGTCTTTCTGCTTTCAGTTTTGTCCTCAGTAACTGAAAAGCATGCTTGGTCTCTTGGGTTGAAAACAGGTGACTGACTTTGTCACTGAAGAATATCCCACTTCTTTGCTTTTAGAAACTTGGGTTTCTTTTGCAGCATGCTTTGAGTCATTATCCATTTGCACTGTGACTCCCTGCCTGATTAGTTTTGCAGTATAGCCCTGCATGTTTCAGAATTCATTCTGCTACTCTTATAACCAGCAACATCATCAATAAACACTGGTGGCCTCCACCATTTTTGACAGATGATGTGGTATGCTTCAGATCATGAGCTGTTTCTCTCCTTCTTCTTGTACTTTTCTTTCCCCATCTTTCTGGTACAAGCTATTTGGTTTCATCAGTTGTTTTCTGGCAAAGTCTACTCTGGCCTTCCTGTTCTTGAGTGTAACCAGTGGTTTGCGCCTTGTTGTAAACCCTTCGTATTTACAGTCATGAAGGCATCTCTTCATTGTAGGTTTTAACAATGACACACCTTCCTGATTTGGCTAGATGTTGTGAAGGGTTTTTTTTTTTTTTCCTACACGATAATCCACTTTAGTTGTCTTCTCTAATATTTCAGTCCTTTTAGTGTTGCTGAGCTGTCCAGTGTGTTCCTTCTTTTTAAGAATGTACCAGATTGTTGATTTGGCCACTTCTAAAGTTTTGGCTGTCTCTCTTATAGGTTTATTTTGGTTTTTCAGCCTAATGATGGCCTCACTCACTTGCATCAACATCTCTTTGGATCTCATACTAAGAGTTCCAGTGAAGAGCTACTAAATGCCAGGTCATCACTCAGGAACAACTCCAGATCTCAATGCAATCCTTTTGTTAAACCCATTGAATTAAAGCTCAAAGTCTGCACTTGAATCACATATTGATTGTTTGATGTAAAATCCACTGTGGCGGTGTACAGAGGCAAAACTACATAATATTGTGTCAGTCTCCAGATACTTACTGTACCAGCTGTTGTATGCAATTGGAATAAACACAATAAAATAAAATTAATGCCAGTGTTTGTGAATGATGGTGGACACCTTTAACCATATATTTATCCAGGGGTGAGTATTGAATAACACAGATGCTCCTGTTGTATGAAGTGGGGCCTTTAACCCAAAGAGTTTACTCAAACTCCAATGATTAATTGTTTTGTAAAACTATTTTTTAAATTTTTTTCCTGGTTAAACTGCATAAAACTGTCCAAACACGTTATCCTACCCTTATCTCACCATTTATATAATTTGCATATAGTGGCTTTGTTTGTTTCTCCTATTCATTGTCATGACAGCTGATTTCACTCCTGACCTTGTTTTATAGCCTAAACTTTTATGCAGACGATGTGACTCATGCCCAGTCATATCCTGTTGACATGAATGGATATTTCACCTCATGCATATTGCAGTTTATTGCAAAATGTATATGCTATTCATAAGAATAGCAAGAATTTGTTCAAATCTGATTCTCGGTTAACAAGAATTCCTCTGTTTAATCATGTGTAGCTGTTTGATGTGTTTGCTAATGGAAATATGAAATGCTTTCAAAGCTACAAATGTATGTGCAGATTACTAATCTCTGATGTAATGTGAGCACCTGCTCACCCAGTATGACCTAGCTCTATGTGTGTGTTGGTGTTTTGTGCGGTTGAGAGGGTACACAACATCTGTTCCCTGTGCCATCTTTTGTAATGGAAAAGTCATACTGTAAAGTCATACTGAGGTTTTCCAGTATGCCCTGGCCTCCACATTGCAACAGGTGTTACAGTGTGTGTTCGTGTGTATATTTAAGTGCTCATATGACTCTTTTGTGTTTTTTCATGAATTACTCCACTGTATAGTTAATGGAATTTAATTTGTTTGGACTATAATGTAACAACATGCTGTATAAAACTTATCTTGTTATGGCAACCAACCAATATAGTGTCATAACATTTTTATTATGGGAGTTAATGTAGTTTGCATAATGTATTACTGTGTCATAAAGTTATATACATTTCTATGGAAAAAAAGCTTTCATGTGAATGACTTTATTTAGATAAATAAATAAATAAGAGAAAATATCTTTTTCTGCCATTTGTCAAGAGTGTAGTTGGATTTAGCTGTACATTGTTATAGTTTACATTTATATTTGCTCTAGGTAAAACTATAATATACATACACTTCACTGAGCCTTTGCTATTTCTTTCAGATCTTTTCTGGCTTCAGGATGTTGAGCACAATATTGAAAACCTTTATTGCAGTTGTGTGACGAAAAATGTCATTAATGCTGTTATAAACATCAGTGTTGTTTCAGCACCTGAGTCAATACTTTGCGCTTGAGAGAGTTGAGATGAGACTCGCAGAGAAGCTCAGGAACCAGTTTGGAGCATATTGTTTTACAGCTAATAGTGCAATAGGAGCACTACAAATCAATTCTGACAGTAAAGCAGGGCACTCCCTGGGATACTAAAGGCAAAGAACTTGAAAAGGAGTGGAAGAGGTGCAAGTGTGTGTGCATGTGTATGAGTTTGAGCAAGACAGAGAAGCTCTCTTGACATAAAGGAAGTGAGAGTGACCTCACCCAATGGTAACTATAGATTGCATCTTATGACACACATACACACACAAATTCCTCCTAGTTCTTGCTCAGTAATCAACATGCTCCTACTCCATAATCAACAGATAATGATGGCTTTAAAGTGATGTGTGTTTTTGTGCAATATCCATTGTGTGACAGATCCAATAATTTAGCAGCTTCTCTCTCCACGGTATCTGTGTGTAGTTGCAAAGTCATTACTTGTAATCACAGATCACCTATTGACCAGTTGTTTTATGTCCCTGCATTTTCTTCCAACATAGTATTTTTCTTCTCCCTGTTAAATTCCTTGGTGATTATCTATCATTACAGCACAGTTTCAAAGAAAAAAAAAAAGATGCATCAGGATACAGCAGCAAAGAGGCTCAATGACAAAGAAGCAAGAGCTCCAATCAGTCAGTGAGGTCATGGAAACTTGCTTTCTTGTTTTTTATCAAGCAAAAGGAAGGAGGATGAGGGTATCAAGGGTATCAACTTATCAACTCCCTTTCCAAGAAAAGTAGACAGTCAGTAATGGTGGTGATGTGGGCCAACATCACAAAGGTGGTCAAAAGACCAAAAGTTGGGAGATCATTGGATAGGTAGACACACATGTATGTACAGCACATGTGCAGTCAGGACTCCCAACAGATGTATCATTGACTCATTAAATGGGTGTCACTGCAGATGGGTCCAAGCAGGTGGGCCTCGCTTTCTAAAAAAGAGGCTTGAGAAACAAGATTTGTGAGTATGACCAGAAATGTGCGTGAGTGTGTGTGGGTATCAGTGGTAATGTGACCTTGTCCTGTGCTCTAGCAATTGCAGGAAAACAGATCTGCAGAAAAGAATTGGAGGAAGTACACAATACACTCCCCACAGACACAGATATGGTGTGAGAGGATTATACAAGCACACAGTACACCTCCCTACATATATACACAAGCTGAACACAAACCATTTGCAATGGTCTGTATGCTTGTGACAACTTGAATCACCTCGCTTGTCAGTCAGAAAAGAAACACACACACACACACAAATACACAACACAATTAATGTAAAAACTGCAGCTCTAGCCATCCAAAGTAGGGCACCCGAGTGCCTATCATTCAAGGGCATAACACAGCAGGACAGTTTTCATTGAAAAGAGCTGCGCAATTACTGGCAAAGAAATAGCCTCCATAGCCATCTACCTCTGTCTTCCTGTGTGGGACCAGCTCCCCAGACACACTGAAGGGTCATTATCAGTGCATAAATGGAGATGACGGCACCTGCAGCCTTCTCAGGCTGAAATACCCCACCACCATCCGCCTCTACAAAGGAGGGTTGCATCACCCTAGTGAATGAGAGCATTACTGTCAATACTCTCACTAATGTGTAGGGTGTTAGATATTCCGTGAAAAACTAGCATATTATGACTTGTTTTGTTATGAAATGGACCGTTCTAATATATTTCACCAATATACAAGTGAAATTTGACTAAATTTGAAATACTGTATTTGTTAATGCTTTTAGCCATTAAATTAGGTACAGATGAGGAAATGTTATAATCTTGTCAACTGTCTTAATTTTTTCCTAAATTATTGCGCTGTAAGGACACTGATGATTGTCAGATTTTTACTAATATCTACAATAATTTGTTTTACATAATCCCTGTTAACTTGATATGATAATACCACCAAACTTAGCTGTGCTTTGTGTTTTAGAGCTTATCAGCAAGCCAGCATGCAAACATGCAAAACTAACATCTTAAACAGAGTTGTAGGCTACACTCTTAATCCCATTGCACCAAAAGATTTACTCAATGAATAGGAGTAAATACAGCGAGATGGTTGAAATTGTTATTTGCACCTGCTTCAACCGGTTGGCAAAACCCTCCTTGTGATTACTTTAGTTGCTATCATAGTGCTGCAGTAGTAGTTTGAATGGATGTGACGGACTTGTCCTTAAACACTGGCCAGTTACTCTCCAGGCTGTAGTGAAACTGTGAAAAGTGTGACAGTAAGTAAAAGTTGTGCCTTTTGAAACAGCTTTTACTTTAATGGTGAACCTTCTCCATTTCTGGTTTGCGTTGCACTTTTTCAAGGTACCACTTGGCTCGTAGTTAGCAAGTAGCTGCAGACAAATGTGAAAAACTACAGGCAACCATGGCAATCTGCTACCAACCAAAGCAATCACTAGGAGGTTTTTGGTGCAGCACCTTCTTTGCAACTGATTTTACCCAGCGAGAGCCATCAACCTCCAATAAGTCAGGGAATACACATATTTCCCTGACAACCAGTGGTTGTATCACATCTAATATGACAGACAACTTCTCAAGCAATGTGCACATGACGTCACATGAGTCAATTGTATAACTATTAGCACGTTAGTATATTCACTGTGAAGATGTTAGCATGATGAATACAGCATCACAGAGCTGCTAGCATTACTGTGACCTTTTAGTCTTACTATATAATCGTTGAAATACATATTTATAGTTATAGTTCATGCTCATAACTTTAATGTGCTGTTCAGTTGGCAATGCTATGTATAAAATAAATGCCTTTTCTAATGCTGACAGTGAAAGCAAGACTTATCTTGTATTTTAACACAGTGTGTATTGTACCTAGGATTTTCAGTAGCCTATACCTAATGTACAAAATGTTTTTCATCTACTCGTTGCAAAGACGGTGCACTCTGATCTCCCCTACACCTACAGGTCTTATTCATTTGAGAAACACTGTCAACTCCACAAATATGAATGTTGTTTCTATGTTAATATGGTCATATTTAATACAAGAAGTGGTTTTTCAAGTTTAGTTTCAGACGGAATTTTTCAGCCTGTCGATAAGAAAAGTCCACAAAGAGCAACAAAACAACAAAAACAAAAGAGAAAGACGAAATAATGTCAGGGGGGATACCAACACCTGCGTTTCTGTGCCTTTGAATAGTACCCCCCTCCCTCACACACTAATACACACACAAACACACACTCCCTTGAACAAAAGTGTTTCTCTCTCATCACCATAGATACCCAATAGAAGTTCTCCAAAGAAAACTCACAACCCTCAAAGTAGCCAAATCCTCGCCATTCTGCGTAACCGCCGGCAACAATACATACACTTGTTTGGCCAATTCATTTTGTAGGTCTCCTTTGTGTGTTAGGTTGAAGAGAAAAAGGAGGGGTGAGGCAAGCTGTGGGGGTGTCTGGAGAGGATTTTGGACACTTTTTCTGGGCAGTGAGGGCAAAGATGGTGGGGCACATCAGAAGCTCAGCCAGAAAGATGCCTTAAGCAACAGCCAATGTGTTTGTCTGTGAGTCTCTCTATAGCTCCCCAGTGGCTGAACCTGTGTTATGTTTGTTTGGGTTGATAATTGAAGCATCCCTGTTTCATCCTTTTATTTTGTTATTCTCTGTCTCTCTCTTTTTTTCTTTTTTTTTAACCACAAACTCCAGTCCCATATCTTTCCCTCTTTGGCCTGACCTGTAATCTCTTTCTATCCTTCAATACCTCACTGGCTCAAAACCCCATTGTCTCAAACGCCACACACTGAATTACGTGCACACATACATGCACACACGGCCTCCAGCCTGCTCCATTGTCCTGCCACTCCTGGCTTTAGTCCTAATGCTATGTTGGACTCGAGCCCATATAAACAAGCTCCCTGTCTGTCTGTCTGTCTGTCTGTCTGTCTGACTGCCTCTCTTTTGCATCTATTCATGTCACTGTGATCACTCTTTTTACTTTATTATGCCAGTCTTCATCTCCCCTCTTTTTCAGTCTTTATGTCTGACTCTTCTCCCATTCGTCCCCCTCCGTTCATGCTGTTGTGCTCCGTAAGCTGGGCTGAGCAATTAGTTAATGTACCCTCCACCCCAGGGGTGATTCTGGCACAGCCAACTGAGCGAGTGCTTGTTTGTGTCTACAACACTGCATATGTGTGTGTGTGGCTTTGGCGCTGCCACTGAGTGGGGTTGCTGGGCTAACGGAGGCCCATCCAGAGTGTCTTGGCACTGGCATCCTTTGGATAGCCCTCACCTCTTCTCTCTGCAGGTCCACTCAACCATAGTAGCCAGCACTCTGTCCAGGGCTCTAGTAAACACCCTTTTAATTACCACAGGGAAAGACCCAAACATGTAAGATGAATTCATTCCACTAGCATAGAAAAAAAGGGGTATTGTGATAACTTATGATATTTTATAATGAAGTAACAATGTTGACAATCATACACAATAACATTGTAACAATTATGCAATTATTGTTACAGTTTGTACAAAACTGTAACAGACAGACATTCCTGCCGCCTTTTGTTATCTAGCATTTTTTTTGACCATGATAATCTTGAAGTGAAAATCCTGACATCCCTGTTACACATTGTTGGCACTAACTGATTAACGTGTTTTTTTTTTGTTTGTTTGTTTTGGTTTTTTTGGTTTTTACAGTGTTGCACCTATTATAAAATACTTTTTGCCAATATAAATGGTTATTATTTTATACTGTTTTTAATCATCATTTGTACAAGCAGATATTTTATTTTCTAGAATATTTTTAATTTAAGTAATTTATAGTGTCTTCAGCTATCAAAAGCCAGAGTTTTGTGTACACAGTTTAAGCTTTTTTTTTTTAAAATCTGTAGATAAAAAAAGGCTTTAGAGCCACTTCAACAGGAATTATACACAGACTACACTGGGAAAATAGCACACAGTGGCGGTACACTACATGTCAGGATTTAAAATTAATATACTCAAGATTGTGTTTTAAAAAGGCTGCAATTTTTGATTTGTTATCTATTATAATTTCCTCTGTCAATATGGTAGTTGCATTTCTGCCTTTGTAAATGCAACATCTTGTAAACCAGTCCCAAACAATGGATCTCTTCTCTCTTGTTGCTCCTGAGGTTTCTTCCTGCATTATTAACTTAAATCAAAATTGTGAAATATATAAATATAGAATGGCACAATTAAATAAAACTATTTGTTCTGAACTATATTCCACAAACAGCACAATTCCGTGAACAAATTAATATAATATTAGCTTTGTATAACAAAGATCCAATATTTTCACAGTCAATATGTCTCATATTCCTGAGTCTGGACTATTTTCAGTTATGCCCAGATTTGAGCTTGAAGCTCTTACATACATTAGAGTAAATATCTTTCACTCTGTTTGCCATTGGCATGTCAGACTTTTTCCCCATGCCCTTTTTTTGGTACTCATGATTATGTTTGCCCTCAGATAATTTCCCAATGTCTCCCTAAGTGTCTACATGCTTTGCTTCTTTTGTTTTGTAATGTGCACAATACGATGCCTTATGGGGGAAAACAGCAAACCCATTCATGAAAATGGAGCTGCGTCAACTCTCCATGCTGCACTTTAATCTCAGCCCCGCTTTGGTGCCTTTCAAGCCTTGTTTGGTCCTGTGAGGGTGTATAAGGCCAAGCAGGCTCCTTGCTGGACACCTCTGTACTTTTGTGAAGGCCTTGAAGGACACCCAGCATGCGTATCCACTTGGTACAAACAACAAAGGGATAGAATGCGTCACAAAGGGACACCAACATAGACGAGCCAGAGCTTGGTGTACCACAGGGGGCAAGTGGAAATTTGTGGGATTGAGTCTCTGTTTGTGTGTGTGTGTAGGTGTGTGTGTGTGTGTGTGTGTGTGTGTATATGTGCACATGATTGACTGTCAGCTGAATCCCATTAACAGGCATGGGTCCAATAAGAGCTTCTTGGATATAACCAATTCAATATATTTCCAGCTTAGACTAATAACTGCACAAATGAGCAAATAAGGCTTGTGACGCAAACCTCAGCCCTCTGCACTCCTGTTTACTACACGAGCGATAGCTTTAACCTTGATTTTACACTGATGGCATTAGGTTATGGTTGTGCACAATAGATGCAGACAGTTAATGGCTAAGGGCTAGGTCAAACAGTGGAATAGAGCCCTTGTGTGTGTCTGTATGTGCATAACGATTAGCGTGTGCACGTTTGTCTGATATGTAACACAACTGGGCATAGCCAGAAGGACAAAAGACGAGACAGCAGCTCAACCTTTCACCTCCCCACCCCCATCCTCACACACACACATAAACGTGCCACAGAAAAATGTGTACTCTCCAATGCTTTCCTAACTCCACCATTTCATAAAAAAGAGCAATGTGGGCGTTCATGCCCTGAAAACAGCGATGTGTATTCCAACCCCTTGCTGTGTAATTACTTTTGTGCAGACAGACAGTAGGATGATTCTGATAGGACACTGTTATATTTGTATATTTCTGTTGTTATTCTCCTGCCCCATAGAGAGATGACCCACTTCCACTGCTCAGTCTGTACGTCTGTCTAAGCTACACAGCTGTTTGAGTGTGTGCGCAGCACACACATTTCACAATGTGTTGTTGTTGTTGTGTGTTGTTCTTTACGGCAGAGGCGTAGACTGTAGAGACACACAAACACAGCTACTGTCTGTCTCCTCCTGGCTAGCTGAACGTTTGGAGCTTTGCTCTACATGTGTGTGGGTGCTGAGTGGGTGCTTTCCAGTAAACTGGGGGATTTGCAAAAAGCAGACATCTGTTAACATCTGTGTACAATAAACATGAAAAAGACTATTAAACACATAATCAGGTTAGTTTAATCTTCATCATGTTAAATTTCAGTTTAGACCACCAGTGTTTATGATTCTGCAGGTTGTTGTGGCTGCTTAGTTTAAATATGCCACTCTGGCATTTATTTCAAGCCCTGATTAAATATATGCCATTGCTGATTTCTTTTTCTGCTGCTGAAGCCCATTTTCTGAAGGAAGTCATTTAAAATTTCACTGTTATTTAGTTCTGTTAACTAATTTATGTTATTCATGATCAAGAGGATTCATCAGCCCATCGTGTGTCTGTCATTGCATTTGTGCGTCATATTTATGACCATAAACTGATGCTAGGTCATGTAGGAGTAGTGCTAGTCTCTCCTAACGGTTATGGATGAATGTACATCTCCGTGAAAAGCCACCAGGACCACAGGTCACCTCCAAGGAAGCTCAACTTGTTTCTAATAAAATGAGAATCATGACCACTGCAAAATCCTGCCAGCAGGTTTGTCTCCTGACAAAAGGCTTGTCATTTTGATACATGGCACTAAAATGTTTTTTTTTTCCCCTCTGGTGGTCGTGGATGCTTTGCAAAATCTGCAAAAGTTGCTTTACTTGTTTTTCTTCTCTGTTCCTGTGGTATGAAAATATCTAACAAAATCTAACCACATTAGTCAGCTGGTGTACTTTTTTTCTGGGTACACCTAGCAGTTATTGCTTGATTACACAATATCAGTGTAATACCAATACAATCCTGCAAGCATTTAAGTTCTGTAATAAAAGCAGAAGTTTCTAAGAAGAATTTAAGATGGAAAGCAGCAAAAATTTCAGTTCTGTAATATAGTGCAGCAAAATTTAGAGAACTTTATTGTAATTCAGTACAGCATTTGAGTAAATATTTATTTCCTTCTCTTAATGGAATAACATGAGACAGGAGTAAATAGTGGCTTCAAAATTACAAATTCTGATTTTGCCATGACATCACACTGTCAGAAACTCCAAGGTAGATCACCATATTGTGATCTAATATGGTATGATCCTTATTACCTATAATAAAATTCTTTGTATGTGTGCTATCTTTTCCTTCATCCATGCCAATGTGGCATCTGCCGTGGTCTGGAGGTGACCGAGAGGTAACAGCAACCTGAGCCAGGCTGGCTCATGGTCGTCTCTGTGCCCATATGCCCGCTCCAGGGACACACACTCTCCTAGCAGGAAAACTCCCACACACTCAATGCTTCGTTAACTCATACACACACGAGCAAACTGCAGTAAAACACTCATATACAAACACTAAGGTACACTTCATGTGTGGTGCCACTTCATCTGTGCAGGAGTGTGGAGGGAGTGAGAGGGTAGCAAGGGTAACACTGTGCTTCTGCCAAATCACCACATAATGAAGTGTTCCAGGACAATCCAACCTGCCGACCATATGGCCTGAACACATCAGTGGAGTGATGGACCCAACACTCACCTACAACATATAAGTACCTGGAAAACACATCTTTAAAGCCTTATTTTCTGGCAGCTGAACACATATATAATCTATGTAACCACATAATTTCCTCAGGGATTAATAAAGTATTCTGGTTCTGATTAAGTTACATACAGGTGACGTCCGTTGAATGTGACACATAAAACAAATGCAAATGGAGAACGTAGCATTGCATTTGCCGGGGGATGATGAATACAAAAATTAAAAGAATTGGGATTTATAATAAATCTTTTTTAAAAACATGTAGGTGTTAATAATAGTTAGAGGGGTTAGGTTAATTGGTGAATCTAAAATTGCCCATAGGTGTGAATGTGAGTGTGCATGGTCGTTTGTCTCTCTGTGTTAGCCCTGCGACAGACTGGCGATCTGTCCAGGGTGTACCCTGCCTCTCGCCCTGTGGCAGCTGGGATAGGCTCCAGCCCCCCCGCGACCCTGAATTGGATAAGCGGAAGAGAATGGATGGATGGATGGATGGTGTTAATAACTGGCCCACCCGTTAAGGAGAAGATAGGTAACATACAGAAATATATACATACACTTACCATTATTGTAAGAGATATTATTTTAAGTTTCAAGCATTACCACTTTTGATTTAAAAAAAAAAAGGTAAAGGTTGTTTTTTTTTTAATTTTACAAAAATGTAAAATTAAATATCACCTAGTTACTGGTTGGTGATCCCCTGGTAACTTCTGGTTGCTAGGGAAAAATCTGTATTCCCCAACTAATTGATGAGTGGTTGCTGGCTGTTGCTAGATGAAACTGGTCGTAAAGATGGTGCTGCATCGAAAACCTCCTTGTGACTGCTTTGGTTGCTAGCATATTCTTGCAGTCGCCTGTATGCATGGAAGATGGTAACTTGTCTACAAGCATTCACCATTTTCTCTCCAAGCTGTAGTGAAACTTGGAAAAGTATTATGCAGACCATAAATATAGAACGTTTTCCTTCAAGGTAAAAGTTGTGCCTTACTGCTGCAACCAACACATTTCAAAAGGTCCAACTTTTACTTTGAAGGTGATGGGTCTCAGTTTCCACTTTGCGTCGTACATTTCACGATTTCACTACTGTTTGGAAAGTAGTTTGTGAGTGTTTGCAAACAAGTCACCATCTTCTATGCAAACTACTGGCAACTGCAACAACCTGCTAATGACCAAAGCAATCACAAGGAGGTTTTTGGTGCTGCACCGTATAACTCTTATCTTTAGCAACTGCCAGCATACTCCAACAACCACTCTCCACCATTCAAAGGTACTCAAAGCTAAGCATGACCCCCTGGCAGTGGTTGCCAGGGGGTCATGCTTAGCTTTGAGTAGCTTTCAAAGGTGAGTTTCTGATCTTGAAAATTACGTCACTCTTCTAACTTCATCTAAATTAGTTGCAGTTAGTTGCGACAGAAGAGACTTTAACGTGCATGTTTTTGAATGCACATTGCCAGTGGACACAGGTGTTCCTACCATTGTCCTTTCATCGCTGGCAGACTTTGTTCTGCAGGTGGTATCATCTGTTGTGGGAGAGTTGCATTTCCAGCTAATGTATTTCATCAGCTACAGCTGTATGGGACGCTCTTCAATGGTGTGGAAATTAGGGTCGTCAAGTCGCCAAGTAGCTCCTTCATCCATATTAGAGCAACAGAAAGGAGGGGGCTGCTCATTTATTCTGGCTCAGGTTTTGAAAGTATAAGTGTGGAGTGTGTTTGCATGTGTGTGTGTGTGTGTGTGTGTGTGTGTGTGTGTGTGTGTGTGTGTGTGTGTGTGTGTGTGTGCGCGTGCGT
>VUQS01028686.1:16059-37674 GCA_015108495.1 Heterochromis multidens | reverse complement strand
CAGAGTCGTACACAGTGAGGATGTAACACTATTAACAAGATAATCGACCTCTGTGGGAGTAGAGTTTAGGTAGCTGCTCTGCACTGTGTTGGCACATGGCATTGAAGATAACAGTGGAGGAATTATATCCTTAAACTTAGTTACAGCACTTTCAGAAAGACATCTACTGTAGTGAAATGTATTCCCCACTGCTGTGTAATCCATTATTGTAAATTTAAATGTTATTAAGAAATGATCAGACAAAAGAGGGTTTTCAGGGAATACTGTTAAATGTTCAGTTTCTATGCCATAAGTCAAAACAAGATCCAGAGTGTGATTAAAGTGGTGGGTGGGCTCCTTTACATTTTGAGAGGAGCCAATTGAGTCTAATAATAGATTAAATGCAGTGTTGAGGCTGTCATTTTCAGCATCTACATGGATGTTAAAATCACCCACTATAATAATTTTATCTGAACTGAGCACTAAATCAGATAAAAAGTTTGAGAAATCAGAGAGAAACTCTGGGTAAGGGCCAGGTGGATGATTGATAACACTCAAGATCAACATCAGATATCATGTCTGCTTCATTTGTAATGAAATAACTAAGAAGAAACAGGCCTCACCTGGCCATGAAACTGCTCCAGTCAATTGTCCAATTACTTTTGAGCCTCTGAAAATTGCGGACTGTGTATAAAAATGGCTGTAATTTCTAAACTAATGCAAAATTTTTGTTAAACCCCTAGAATTAAAGCTGAAAGTCTGCAGTTCAATATAAACTTGATTATTTGATTTAAAATCCACTGTGGTGGTGTATAGAGGCAAAACTACAAAAATTGTGCATTTGTCCAACAATTCATGGACCTAACTAATTTCTAGTGAAGATAACATGGCCAGATGTTGATGGAAAACTAGGGTCAACATCTGCTGAGCATTTGATTTCTGAAAGTACCTTTGTTTGGTTTGGAAGCTCAAAATCAACTCTGTTGTTCGAGTAATATTAGTTTGCCTGCTAATGCGGGTGAATTGCCAGATGATTGTATGGTTACTTTCTGTACAGTTGCTGATTTGTTGGTTTCGAGGTCATAAATGCCTTTAATCCATTTTAAGAAGACTTTTTGTGAGAAGATGTACATATATTTACCAAGCACACCATAGTTTGACTTTGTGCTTTGTCTGGAGCACACGACCATATAAAGAAATCCGTGACAAAGTGATGTCAGTTTGTCTTTTTTTCTTGTATGTTTTCCTCATTATTTGAAACTTTTACCATGAACACCATGCGTTTTAAAATTAAACAAAAACTCAATAAGTCTACTTTAATACTTCCTTCAGAGCTTGATTAAATTCAGAGGTCTGGACACCAGCTAGGACGAGGCTGCCTCTGTGTATTGTTTTCTTTGAGATTTGCTATCAGTGATCTGTCAGACGGTGCACTGCGGTGTCTCAGTCCGTGTTCACAAAGCGCGCAAAAACATCCAGGACTCACTGAAATCAGGGAAACATGCGGATGACCAAAAAAATAAATAAATCAAAGTGTTGCAGGAGCAAGCGTTGACCTTTTGCAACCTTTCTGCGCTTCATCATTTCACTAACAGGATCTAAGGTGGGAAAAACTCTTACTATTCAAAGCCTGATATTTCGATCTACAGCTTTAATTGCCGGGGGCTCAACATTAATAAGGCAGCTAGAAATAATCTGAAACTTGACTGATCGCCAAAGCAGAATTTCCCTTTGTGCGTCCAACTTAAAGGCGGGAAAGACGTCATGCACATCTGCAGACCAGCAACCTTGGAGTCATTTTTTTCCAAGGATACCTTAGCAGAAAAGAAGCTTTAGAAACATATCGCTCTTGCCTTGAGAGGGTTTGCTGAGCTGAGTTGTTTTGAGCCAGGCCTTCCCCAATTTACACTGAAGTACTAGCCTTTGTCTGCCCATCGTACCGAACTCTCACTTCCTTCCTAAATGCAGCCCAAAGCTTCTCGTCAGTGATTCTCCAAGGCCTTTTTCTGATCTTGAGAAGGGCACTGGCAGGGGAAGGAGGGGGAAACAAGCGTAGATTGAATCTTGGCAGGTTTGCGTGTTTAAACACACTGGTCACCTCCGCCTGGCTTCCTGCTGCAACCATCAAGCACCAACCTTATCATTTCCTCACGGTGATTAGGCCACTTCCTGGTGACTGCGTCGCAGGTTCAAGTTCATTTATGTTCAGCAGTTTCTCAACCTTCTGGTGAGTCATCAAATGAGAAGAAAAAGATCAAAACGAAGACCTTTAAAAGTAAACATGACTTTAATTGCCCTTTTCCTTCCAACAGATTGTAATCTCTTGCATCTGTCTGAGAAGACAAAAACGTGAACCTGTACTTTGGACTCTCTTAAAAGCCTTTGCTTCATATGCTACTTCACTGAGTAAGCGTGCAAATGTTCTTTATTTTTGCAGCCAGTTTTCATCACAACTTTCATGCCATTAACATACATGTGAGGGGAAAGTGTTAAACGTGACGCAGCTGTTAATTAAGCATTATCTATGAATGCGGTTGTTAATACAGAGAGAAGAGAGTCCCACCCAGCTCTGGGATTTCAACCTGCAACTTCGTCTGCTGCTGCCCCCTCAGCGAGCTGCCTTTCTCTGCTTTCTCTCCGTCTCTGATGGGACGTCCTCTCGCCGGCTCAGAGCTGCGAGGGGCGTTTATCTCTGACCCGCAGGTTCGGCCTCGCTGTCTCAGCTGCCAAAACAGTCCCATTCAACATTGTGCTGAGTTCATCAATGCTCTGCTGACACAGTCACACACACACACACACAAACACACACACACACACACACACACGGCACACACAGACATGCGGGCACGCTTGCACAGATGCACACTGCAAAAAATGTCCTCCACAAATTGTTCATCTGTGAGACTCAGTGGCATTAAGCTGTTCAGTCAGAGAAGGTGGGCTAGACTGTGATATTTTCTTTTTCTGCTAATCAAGTTTGAGCTTCTGTAGGTGGTGCTCTGTTCTGCAGATGACACACTGTAGTGGAAATACTTATGAAATCTTCCATAAATTATTCTGTAACTTACTATCAAGTTAAATGGACTGCACTGGTACTTATAAAGTGCTTTTCTACTCTAATTGAGCACTCAGTTAGGGTTAGATCTGGGTGGGACTCTCTTCTCTCTCTTTGATAACAACAGCATTCATAGATAATGCTTAATTAATCTGCGTCACATTTAAAACTCTCCCCCTCATGCACATTAATGGCATGAAAGTTGTGAAGAAAACTAGCTACAAAAACAGTTTTATGACAAGCCTCGTTCACTCATGCACACACATTCTTGCAGCACTTTTATCCTATGCCCAATCAGAATCAGACTCGGGGGATCCCAGGGGTATTACTTACTTAAAATATAAATATGGAAAATAGAAAATGTAAACTCTACATAAAAAGAACAAGTAAAAATAAGTAAAACTAGGGCAGTCAAAGCGTAATGTTAAATTAAATATATTATGTATTATGTATTGTATAGACAAGATATTACAAGTGAAAACAGTCCAGGTGTCATAAGGAGGAGTTGTAAAGTTTGACAGCCACAGGTAGGAGTGACTTCCTGTGGCATTCTGTGGTGAATCGTGGTTTAATGAGTCTTTTGCTGAACGTGCTCCTGTGGCTGTGCAGCACGAGATGGACAGGGTGTGAAAAAGGCAGTCAGAAAACATTGAAAACTGACCACAGTCTAACAGATGAGGTTAAACATTGGTATTTCTATAGGATTCTTTATTTATCCAGGTACAAGTCTCATTGAGATGAAAACAATCTGCTTTTCAAGAGCGACCTGACCACGAGAGCAGCAGAGACTGCAACAAATATAAACACAAATAAAGAAAGAAATACAAGTGACACACAGTACAAGTGGATCATATGCAATAACATTACAAGAACAAGAGCAACTTCATGAGCAGTCACCTAAACTCCTTCTGACAACTCCAGCTCCTTCTGTAGATTATTCCAGGAATCAGCAGTGGCATAGTTAAAAGCCTTTTTTCCTAATTCTGTTCTGACTCTGGGGACAAACATTTCTCAAATACTGTGAAATATTTAAGAGCTGTATGAAACCGTTAATCACATTCCTCAGTAATCAAACTGTGTTTGAAATGTGTGGCACTTTGCACCATCTAAAACAGGGGTGGGCCATTTATTTTCCCAAGGGGAAATGAGAAACTGGGACTGTTGTGGAGGGCTGCACCAATAAGCTGAACTCAATTCTGCTCAATATAAATTTGATCTCTTTATAAGCTTTTTGGTGCGGCCCTCCACAACAGTCCCAGTTTCTCATGCGGCCCCTTGACAAAATTAACTGTCATCATACCATCTTTGAACCAACACTTAACTAGTGTTATACATTAACAAAATAAGAATACTTTGATTATTGGACTAGTTTTTCTAGTGCTGACTAGCAAGTGCACCTATTTCTGACCACTTGCACTTGATTTCAGCTTGGACCTCAAACTTGCTCACAGTTTTATTTTATTTTTAACTTCCATGCACTCACTCCAGAGGTGGAGCTCAGCTTCACCGTACTTGCACAGGTGTAGACAGGGGCATTCGTTATGATTTTTCCCCTTTTCTTTTACCTTTGTGGTAAACTGTTAACTAAAATACTAATGACTTTTACATCATATTTTGGGATTTCTTACATCTTACATCATGGCCACAGTTTGGGCAAAACAATACAAATCATGCAAAAAAATGTCTTGGAATTCCCGATCTGTAATTGATTAGATGTTTACAGCAGAGTTGGACTTCACCCAAAGACCAAACAACAGTTTTCAGTGGAAAAGTAAGAAGTGTCCCAATCTGAAGGCAGTGCATCAGGTCAGGGGCGGACGTGGGGGCTCGCTTGTTGTTTGAAATTTGTGAATATGTCAATGAAAGTTCTACTGTTACAGCAGCAGAAGGACCTGCTTGCCAGATTTGCCTCCCTGTGACTTTGTCATCTTACCCAGAATGAAATTCAACTTGAATGGCTGCTGTTTTGACACAGTAGAGGAGATCCTTCATGCAACGTGGGTGCACAAGTCCAGTCCCTAAGGGGACTTCCAGGGAGCGATATGAAAATCTTTTTCCAAGGAAATGACCTTTTAAGTGAAGACTGGCCACATTTTTTGGGGGGCTTTCCCCCCCTTAATTAAGACAGGAACAGTCGAGCGAGGACAGGAAACTAGGAGAGAAAGCAGGGCGAAGACACAGCAAATGGGCTTGGGCGCATTAGAACCCAAACCGCTGCATTAGCCTCGTGGCATTATGGGTCATCTGCTTACCCCCGTGACTTAAACAGCACCCTGGAAGACTGGCTAGATTTAAATCAAGCTTGATTTTGACTTTTGAACTTTAAAACTTGTAAAGCTATAAATCAAACTGACATAGCTTTGTAGCTGACAGTCCATAGATGGTAGTGAAGTGAAACCAATGCAGAAATGGCTGAAAAAAGACTTGCGGTTCTATAGAAGCCCATGAGAAACCAGATCTTGGACTCAACTTAAGCAAACACTTTCCTGATGAGCGTATGGGCTCAGTCACTCATTTCGTGTCATGTTGAATAACTTTTGGTCCTTCTAAGTTTAGACAGGAGGATTATCCAGTTTATACTCATGGTCATGTGGTTTCACAGTCAGAGCCATACTTCCTTTGTCACATCTGGTTACAAAACAACAACCTGGCGATGGCAAAAGCGCTCATCTCGAGGCTTCAGAATCAATGGGTGACATCACGGGACAGCTACGTCCACCTTTTAAACTACGTCCACACTGGAAGCGATTCGCAGCCATGTGGTGACCAGAGTCTACAGAAAGTGAATGACATCCTGCAAAATCAGCGCCGGCGACAGGAAGTGGGCGAGACCTTCGCTAAACCTTCGATAAACTTTTCCCTACTTCCAGGCAAGCGACTGAAGCGACTACCAATGAGGGTGAAGAATATCGTTGATTGACATATGACCTGGTAGGCAACCGAAACCAAGAATGTCTGCAAGCGACTGGCCATGTTCGAGTGTCGACACAGCTTTATCTACTGGATAGTCAAGGCTACAGTAGCCTAGGTAACCCTGTATTTACCACATCCTCATATGTCAGTCGTTGGTATCCTTTGCTGTCACTGGGCTCCCCTCAATGGCAGCAAAGGATGCCACTTCATAATACCATCAAATAGTATATATGTTACTAACATTCATCACTCTGATTGCCATGCTAGCTGCTTCCTCTGTGGACACGTCTTTTACTCTTAATCCAAAAAACAGCTATTGCAAATTTCTTTGGATCCAACTATATATTAATGATCCATTCATAAGAATTTATAGCACATAGCACAAGTCCCAAACACAAATATACCCAAATATAAAAAAACCCCCTCATATTTGCTCTTTTTATATGTTTAATGAAAACATCTGATTTATAATTTTCTGTTAATCAAGCAGTCTAGAAGAGAACCTTTCACTTGTGTGTTAAAAAACAAACTAAGGATTCAAGCTTCAGTATCGAATCCAGTTTATTTTTTATAGTGTACCCATAACTTGCACATTCACACAAAACTACAACAAATCCCAGGCAGGAAAGAACCGGACAACCTCAGTCCTTTTGGCTGGATATCTGGGGGCCTTTGTGACAACTCCCGCCCCCTCCATCGCCTATACTGCCTATCAACCTCCGACAGGTCAGGTCCTCACGCACACGTTCGCCGAAGGTCCCCAACACGCGACCTCTCCCCTGTCACAACTGTCACTTGACTTTAGCGAGCAGAAACCCCTTTTATCAGAAAACCTGAAGCTCGGCCCTGACAAAGCCGTGGAACTGCCAGAGACTGACCCCAGTGTATATTTAGCAGCAGCTTGGCAGTCGCCCATCCCAACTGTCAAGGCTGTCAGAGCCTCGCATGCACACCAGCCTGCCCTCCTCCCCTACCTCACTTTGATTATGTAGAGAGGGAGTCACACAGAGCGGGTTCATTGTTCATTCAATGGCACATAATCAGGTAAAGGCGCATTTGTGGCATAATTATCCTGTTTAACCCTGTTTTGACTCTTTGAAGCTGTAATATCCGAAAGTACAACACAGGTTTACTGGCAGTTTTAACACCTTGCAAATTTTGATGTCCACCAAAGAGGTTTTGGCCTTCCAAAAAAGGAAAATCACCTACCCTAATCAGGTTTCTTTAAGTTCTGTTTAATTTATTCAAGCATAAAATACATTTTGTATATCAAATAGCAGGAAAATGCACAGACTTCTTTTAAGTAAGGTCACAGTGATGCTTTGCCTACACTATATATTTTCCAGTCATACTTAGGTTGGCAGTCACTCTGCCCCCCAAAGGCTAATTTTTATCCAGGAAAAACCCTGTTTCAGCTATTTGGATTAACAAAGATTCCCAGCTGTGACAAAGTTTGAAAGGCCCAGCTCAGTTTTCAATTCAGGCAACGATTCTGAAATGTTGCATCACTCATTTAAAGATTTATTTGCTTTTAAATTTAGACTAAACCTTATTGCTAGATGAGTAGAAATCTTTCTCATGTACATCTGCAGCTTTTCATCAACTTACAGACTCAAACTGGATTCAAGGTTACAGTTTATCACTTTGGGTTTCTGTTTAGTCACAGCCTGTTTTATATTGAAATCTGTGTTGGTCTTCCTCTTCATTTAGTTGTACTACTTACATCAGTCTCCTCAGTGTATATATGCAGGTGTTCACTCATTTGCCAGATCATCTTGCTTCCTTGTTATCTGAAGTCAAGTTATTCCCGGCATTTTCTAGTGTTCCTTGTGCATGACCTTTTGGACCTTTTAGGCTGGATTTGTGTGCTTCCGCTGGCTGTCTTCCCGTGTATGACCTCTGCCTGCTTCGGATTAAAGACTAGATTTTGGACTTTTTCTCTTTTGCTCCAGTAGGAAGCTCAGACCATAATTTTACTTTAATTTTCTTAAATGCGGTCTCTACAAGTGTTGAGATATTTGACTTAAGATCAAAGTACCAGAACCAACCAGGAGACCAACACTTCTATCCTTTATAATAAGGTTCTAGCTATAATCAGTGGCATCTGATCAAAACTGATGATGTGTGTTCTAAAGTGTCTTTAAAAGTTATGAATTGATTAAATCATTTGATATATAAGGTCCACTGCCATTAAAGTCATCTCCTTGTGCACGTCTGGACCACTTGCAGCATGGTGGCTATTTTTAGATCAGTCCCTGAAAGTCCTGTAACCATATCCACTTGTGCATTTGTGTGTGCATTTTCTCCCTTCTTCTTCAAAATGACAGCCATTGAATTTCATTTTGAAGAAGAGGAAAAAGTCAAATATGGAGAACAGAGCAGGTGGTGAGTGAGGAATGTGACGGCGTAACCAAAAAACTTCAGTGTGGTTCAATGTGGACAGATGGACGATGTTTCCTCTGAGGTATCAGGACATTCACAGAACTTGTGTACGGTCCTGTGAATGTCAAAAAACAGCACTTCCCATTCACGCTCTTGACCTGTTGCACTGTCTTAGGACTGGGAAACTGTGGGCTCTTCCACTGAAACTTGCTGGGGTTTTTTTGTCTGTGGTTTTGGGAAGAACAAGCTCTCATCAGCAGTTTTGCTCCTCAATGTGAAGGTTAGGTCAGTATGAAACAAAAGTTGATGTCTGCTCTCTGTCCAAGTTTGAGGTCTATGGGGAACAGGGACGTGCAAGAATGGGACCTCCAGGGAGTGATCTAAAAATAAATTAGTGCTGGAAGCAGTCCAGACCTGCACAAGAAGTGCAAAAATGCACAAGTTTAAATTGTGAAACTTTGTTTGCTTATTTATGTATTTATTAGTTTTTCCCGCTGTAAAAGTCTTCATTCTGGGTGCCATAAAGAGATTTAAAATTCTGTTTTTCTTTGGAAAATATGAGTGCCCAACTATCAATTACTAAGAGATGTACATAATTTGGAAGCAACACCTCTTAATTTTTGAATTCAGGTGTTTTCATTGCCACAAGTGTATAAAATCAAGCACCTAGCCATGCAGTCTGCCTTTACAAACATTTCTGAAAGAATGGGTCGTTCTAAAGAGCTCACTGAATTCGAGCGTGGTTCTGTAATAGGACGTCATCATTGCAACAAGTCACTTTGTGAAATTTCTTACCCCCTAGATATTCAACCATCGACTGTAAGTGGTTTTATTGCGAAGTGGAAGCATTTAGAAACCTCAGGAATGTAAAAACAGAGTGGGGTTGCCGAGTGCCGAGCCGCATAGTGTGTAAAAGTGTCCAACTCTCTGCTGACTCAATAACTGCAGAGCTCCAAACCTCCTCTTGCATTAACATGAGCACAAAAACTGTGGGCCGGGAGCTTCACAGCATGAGTTTCCATGGCTGAGCAGCTCCTGTAGGTGTAATGTGTAGGTGGCCCAGCACTTTGGTCCAGTGCAGTGAAACAATAGAGATGACAGCACACAACTGGCATGCATACCTAAGAGTTCAATACGACCTGGCATTTTGTAAACCTCTTGAAAATCTGACAGTATTTCCACATCTAAATGCAAACCAGCTTTTAAAATTCAGGAATCTCAGCACAAGTTCTGAAGTAGGGATGTTTTTTTATAAGCGCACGGCACGTCACTTCTTTTGACATTGCAGATATCTGACGGTTTCATCTTTTATAACCCTCAGAACCCCATAACCCTGCAGTCTTTTGATGAAGTGGGCCAGAGGAAGTTATCCAAATTAGACATTCAGCATCAATGCAAAATGAACGAGGGACCCCGCACTTTCTGAAGCTTCGAGGGACTTGCAAAAAATGTGCTATCAGATATAGCTTGCTTCTACAGAATCCTACATTACCGTGGTGGGTTGTACTGTCTTTTTGGTGCTTTATACTGTATGTACTCCTTCATAATGATCTGCCCTTAATTACCTGTTAAAAATTTTGCTTTCCTTAAACCCCACTCAGCTCAAATTCAGCGTGAACCCCCCAGCCATTTGAGTGATTCAGGACTGTGTGTCATCTGCAGCTTGTTTTCTACAGTAAGGGTGAAAAAGGTTCCAGTGTTATTAGCATACAGGCTTACCTTTGTTCCCATGCATGCTTGCATTATTCCATGTCAAATCGATGCAATGTGACGTGTGGTTATTGTAGCGAGAGGAAATGCATGAGGTCTCCTTTGCTTACCTTCGTCTCTGTAGCTGTAATACAATGAGCAGCAGTGCAGTGGTGCAAACTTTGAGCTTTAGATGATGTTCGTAGGCACACATCTTTTAGCAAGAGGGATGGTGTGAATTATTCAGCAGTGCAAGATGTCGTCTCTTCTTCCACTTATTGCTTTTTTCCTCTTCCTCTGCCGTGTATTCCTTCTCCTCCGTCGATCTTTCCTATTCTTCTTCCTGCTCTTTTGTCTTTCATGTCTAAGGTCTTTCAAAACTTCAAAGAAGCCAGGTTTTGCCCAGATTAATTAAATCTACGAAGGATTTTATGATTCTTCTAACAATCAAATCTTAATTTATGTCGTAAAGTTAGACGTCAGGCATAAAATTGGCACTAAAGAGGACTTATGGGACAAATGATACAGTTATTTCCAAAACAAATGCTGCTTTTAAGGTGCATCAGATAAGCTGCATATAGTAATAAACTGCAGGAAGCAATCTTTTATGAAGTGGAAGGTAGAAGCATCCCCTTCGGCCTGCTCAGTGTGTTCACAGTCTTCCTGTTGAGTTACCTTGCAGGCCTGAGGGAAGTTAACACACACTGACTTTCACTGTATCCGAGCGCTCGCTCTGGCTGAGCGCCACGCACTGCTTAGCGAGAATCTCAAATTGAACCTAATCGGTTCTCCAGTCACCGTGTTTAAATGGTCTTTTTGCCAGGTTAATGGGATTTCAGCTGAAAGGTCTGCGCTCGACGTCTAAAGTGGTCCAGACAATCGCAATGAGCTCCGAGTCAAGTGTGATTAACCCGCTGACCCGCCTGTAGCCATCGCGCCTCTGCTCCCTCTTAGCTCTACTGGAACTGTGTTTAAGTCAAGTCCGATTTACTTATTAGGATGTAAACAAGGATGCAGTGAAACAAAGAGCAATGAGAACAGCAGATAGGAGAACTTTATCCCAGGCTTCAGGCCACAGGGCCTGCTATTTTTCAAAACTACTTTTTTAATTCTCACACCTTCAGTTCAGGCAAACGCCTTCTGGATGCGAGTCTTGACACTCAACAGCCATCTTGGCATTGCCTCTGAGCAGTTATTTTGAAGCTCCTATCTAAATGAATGTGGGCAGATGATTAACTTTAATTTCAAAAGTCATAAAATCAGATCTGAAATCTGGGGGAAAAGCTTAAAGTTTTGCAGGGTTTGTCCAAAATAAGGCCAAAAAAGCCTGGTGTATTTACACCTTCTACCTGTGGTGATGCTACCAGTACCTGGAGATATAAATCCACTATTGTCTTACTGTTATGGTTGTGCAACTGAGTCTTCATTTTCCGGGAAGATTTTCTGTGCAGTGGAAGAAAGAGTTGCCAAGTAACATGAGGCTTAAAGTCAACCATTGTAAAGATAAGTTAAAGAAATAAAAAAATTGCCTGTTGCCCATTTAAAATGAATAGCAGAGTACAGGAATGCAAAACAAGGGGCTGGAAAGGAGCTGAACAGGTCACATTTAAACAAATGTACTGTACTTCAGTAAGTTGATGATTAATTTCAGTGGTGATCATGCTTTCACACGGGAATTATTAACAACTTTGCAAGCGGTTTTAGGTTTTGGTGGTTGCATGTCTAGACTTGGCTGCAGTGGTATAGCCAGTGTTCTCCAATCTCAGCAGTGTTTTTTTTGGTCAGAACCATGAAAACAAGACTCAAGTTGTCATAAACTTGAGTTGTCTTTTAAAAGTCTCCATCAAAGGAGATATGGGAGCATTTCTAATTCCTTTTCCTTTTATATTCTTGTATCTTACCACCTTATTTGTGGTACATTTGCAGCTTTGTTGCTTAACATATGGTCTAGTTGTCTAACTATCCAGCCCTGATAATGGAGAATTTTTCCGCATTAATCCACACGGAGCTTTTATGGTGGTAATCATCCGTTTGTGTGGGTCAGTGTCTGTAATGATTTCTCTTGTCTTCTGCCCCCTGACCTTCATGTAGTATAAATCTTAGTGTGTGAGTTTGTGTGTGGTGTATTATTGCCGAGAATTAGGCAGTGAACCATCTTCTTACATGTCAGGGAGGCAGAAATGAACAGTGTGATCACCTCTGACGGCTTCCCCTGAATGAGTATTCACTTCTTTCTGATTCAGTCTGTGAATCAGTGAAGCATTGCTGCTTCTGCATGTGTGTGAGCACATGTCTGTTTTACCTTTATTTAACAAGTGAAGTCTTACTAAATGTGACAGCATTGTTTTCTCTTTGCTACCAAGAGAAGCCATCAATATCGGTCATGTGGCAGGCTTTGAAAATGTCTGACATTTGAGCTGTACCTGACCATTTTAGCGCCTTATTAAATCCTGTGACTGTGTTTCATTAAAAAAGATTAGTTGAAGATTATTCCATGTAGTAGGTGAGTAGGTAGTAGGTAAGATCAAATTCAAATAGAATTGTTTGAACTTGTTGGATACCTTTCAGGTTGCACTCTAAAATAACTTTCCATTCCAGGACTTCTTTTCAGTCAGTGTCACTGATATCTTAGAAGACACGACTCCCATTCCTATGTTCCATCATAGGATAAAGGTAAAGTGAACCCAGACCACACCAATAAAAAGCCCCCCATGCCCACAGCAGAAGAAAGCATTTGGATCCCCTGACTGTAGCTGTCAAAGCTCCAAGTTTTTCTATACTTTGTCACCCATTTTTTATCTCTGTGATGGATGGATAGCAGCAGTCTGGGCTGTGTGGTCAATGGGATCGGAAGTAGCCTCGTAGCACCAGTCTGCTGTACTACAGCAGTAGCCATAACCAGTCATGTCCAAACACTCCAGAAACACATTTAGATAAATACATTTTATTTTAATTAATTAATTAGCACCTGGCATAAATCAGACTTAACTCAATCTGAGTTGGTCCCAAAAAAGTTGTTGTTTCTGCCAAGGAAGTTATGGGATTGGGCATGTTTGTTGGCTTGCTTGTTTGTTAGCGGGATTACTCAAATTTGGCTTGGCTGAACTTAGAAGCAAAGAACTTTTGAAGCTGATCCAGATCTGGATTCATTAATTAATGGATGGATTCTTTTGTGAAATAATAAAACTGAGAGAAATCGTGTTAATATTTTCTAGTAAATATCAGACTAATGGACTAATGAGGATCCAGTTCTCCTGGGCCTCTGAAGTGCACATTAACAACACTACCTGGACCAAAGAGTAGAAAAGCTTCTGTTCTGTCACTGTCTGTAACTGTAGAGGTTCAAGGCCTGACAACTAATGGTTTCTCTATTAAAAAAAGTTTACATATCTGTACACGTAAGTATGGACTGCTTCCCATTTCAGGCTCTAATTGGGAGCTTTAATAATGAGATTTCTTCAGCATTAACCTGCTTTGTATCTATTCCACCAAGAGTTAAAGAGATCAGGTAATATCCCAGCTCAAAGCCTATAAACCACTTTGTCAGCCAAAAAGCTAAGACACACCTACTGTCCATGAAAAATTGTCATCATTTGTTTTAATTGAGCACTTTTTGATGTCGCTTCACTTGTCAGTGGATATCTCGTTTGGGAGGAAATCTTCACATGTTCACTTCAAACGCCCCAGGCAAAGGATTTCCCCTCCCTTTTTGTCAAAAGGAGCTTGCTTTTAGAAATTGGGGTTGATTCAGTGACAGCTACAGTACATGTGTGAGAACTAGGTCACACAGTATTTAGAATACTTACTTATCAGCACTTAAAGAGGTTACTCATGCCCACCTAGTGTGTTTGGAGAGTGTTATTCCATCAACTCCTGTAAGTGAAGGGCTTATTTCAAACATTTTTGACCAGCTTAATAAGATGGTGAAAGAAATTAAACATGTTGAGGGTTTTTTCTTACAGTTCCTGGTGATGATAATAAGTGACATAAAATTTTATTCCTTCTGAAAAGACCTTATAGGGGACTGCTTACTTCCAGCCCCATATTTTAATTACTGGACTCACATTTTAATTTTTGGACTCTCCTAGAGTACTTATCTTAGCTTGGGTGCAGCCCATCAATTCATCCTCTTTCTTAAAGACCAGTTTTAACCCCTCCTTTAAATTGCAGGTGGGTGGAGCTTCAATGCTTGATATGACTATATTTGGAATACCTGCTCTCTTTGACATCATGCAGAGCCACGAAAAGAAAAAAAAAACTGTGTGAAAGTGAGTGTTTAGAGCAGCCTAACACGTGGGCTTTTGGCTAGCAGGGATTATTTGTACGTATATAGTGATTATTTTTTATTGGAAGCCATCACCTTGGGGGGGAAAGCAATAAGGCACAAGGACAAGGGTGTAAAAAGCACTTTTAAATTTTAATTAAATAGAAAAAATTGTAGCAAATGTTGAAAAATTCAAAAACATTATAAAGGAATCTAGAGAAGCAACTACTAAACATGGCCAACTCAAAATGAGGTCAACTAAGGCCCCAGCCACACAGGCCTAGAGACTGGTCAGTGACTGCCTGGCAACTCCAGGTTGCTTGTGAAACATGTATTTTGGCAACTGGTTACTGGAGGTTACTTGCTGTCGCTATGTGAAGTTGGTCGCCAAGAGGTATATGGTACTGCACTGAAAACCTCCTTGCAGCTGCTTTGGTTGCCAGCAGATTGCTGCGGTTACTCCAATATAAAAGGATGTCTGCTGTCTTATTTGAATATGATTACGTGAAATATTGCTACCTAAAGCCTCCTCAATTTTTTATCATTTGTTGATAGTTTATTAACTTTTTGCCATTATTGCTTATTAGTTTTTATTAATTATGTTGACAGTCTTTTGTTATTATTTTCATATTTATTCCAGAGTCACTGACAACGAGACACAGGTGGAAACAATTAGGGCCAGGCAGATGATTACAAAAGGTGGGAAACTTGGACAAAGACAAGAAGCAAAAACATGAGAAACACGTAAGACAGAACATCTCATTACGACTTTGAAACTAACGTATTTCAATAATTAGTGTATTTCGTGTCCGTGGCATGTAGGGATGTATAACCATGACAACAAAGACAACAAAGCTTTAAAAGACGTGACAGCTCGTTGTATTTCAACCCAAACTGTTATCTAAACTCGTGTTTTAATCCTTGGGTGTTTTTTAATCCTTGGTTGATATTCTTGAGTTTGGGTTTCTGTTTAGATTTCTAGTATTTGTAGTTTGAATTGGATTTTTGTGGGTTTTTTATGTTAAGTCTCTACATTCATTTTATTATTCTTGTAATGCTTTTCAGTTTTGTTATCACCTGTCAGTTTTTGTCTTTAGGTTGTTGTCATTCTTGCCTCTGCAGTGTTTCCTCTTTATTATGTTTAAGTGTGAGTTTTCTGGTCTCTCTTTAGTGTTTAGTGGTTTTCTTTTGGGTTATTTTCTGTTTTACTTAGATAGTTTGCCGTCTCCTGTGACTTCCTAAATGGATTTTTGATTTTCTGTTAATTCCCATTTTGGACATTTTGGTTTCTAGATTTTAATTAAAGGTTGTTGGGGGTTTTTTTGTTTTTCTTGTTATCTGCCTTTGAGTCCTGTATTTGGGTCCTATTTTCTTTACATCCCAACAACCTAATCCAGTAATTTTTACTGCCTAAACTAACCAAGTTGTTTTTAATGATGGCATATTTTAAATTAATAACATAAAAAAAATAATACCAATCACATGTAAAAATCTGTGATGTGTATGACTCAAACTTGGGTCCACGACCAACCCCTTCAACTTCCAGATGTGTTAGAAAAGTGTGACTTTTTTGCATTTTAAAAAATGTAAAATATTACTTTCATGAGACCAGACAGCAAAAATTGTGTTCAGGAAACGAATATGAAACTGAGGCAGACCTCCGTTAGTTTAGACCCTGGCAGAGGATAAGAAAAAAAAAGTAAATCAATCTAAACTTGCTGTAAATATATGGTCAGAACACATATTACACATTCTTGCTTTAAACATACCAGTTTATGTGTTGGAAAAGGCACAGGCATGATTTATTTGTGCATATCCTTTCTATATCCAGCTCCAGGACTCCCCATTTAAAGCATTAGGATGTTTCTGCTCTGCTGTAGCCCTGGACTGAAGCTGTTTTAATTCTCCACAGCTGAACTCTGCTGAGCAGCTTCAGTATTAAAAGGGATTTCAAATAAAACTCCTGAGCCAAGTCTGCTGTATTCACTTACTAATGTTAACGGTCGTGCCTCGGAGTGGCTGACATAATATTTGACGTGAGATGCCAAGTGTGAGAAAGTGTGTGTTTTGTTCTCCTCAGGGTGTGGAGGTATTAAACCAACTGCCTGGATTGGATTGGAGACCCTGTTGACTGACGGGCCAGAACAGATGCACAGGTATACACACACACACACACGCACACGCACACACAGACATTGTACAGTGCATGATGATATCATGTTTGCCTTTCATGCCTCATTTTTAGATTGTGAACAGTTGTTCGTTTGCCATTGTGACAAATTTTGGTTTTCTTCTTGTGTAGGGGCATCAGGGTTTTCAGGTCTATTTAAAGTGTCATTTTAAAAAGAAGCAGTAGATAAATCGTGGAAGTAGCCAACTTGACATCTTCCATCCGTTTGTGAAGTTGCATTTTGAAGCTTTAAAAGCTGTAGCTTCATTTCCAGAGCCAGAAGTGACCATATTTGGCCAAGAGGGTGGCGTGCTAAGTTATCAGCTCATAATAGCACAGATTTCACTCATTAAAACTAGACCACAAACATCTTGGATGTTAACATTTCTCCAAAAGGCACCAACAGCACAAACACAATCAAGAGGTCCAGTTCAGTGATTCAGATTAGCCTAGCAGACAGTTAGCAGCTACAGCTGCCTGGTGAAACAGGCCAAAAAGTGGTGGCATTTTACTTTAAAATAGTTTAGAAAAAAAGAGGTTTTGATGCTTTAAATGATTAACGCCTAGTTATTTCTTATTTAAATGTGTATTTCTTATTGAAATACTATATCCATGAAGACCTAAATCGTTCACTTCAGCCCTGAAGTTTTATCCTGAACTAAGAATGAGCCAAAATGTCATCACTTACCACGATTACCCATAAAATTCCTGTGCACAAAACCAAGAACACACACCATTTCCCAACAGGTGCAGAAGAAGATCAAGTTGCAGCACTTTTTCTTCCTCCCTCCTCCTCTTGTCCTTCCCGCCTCTCTCTTTCTCAAATTAATGCCAGCGAGAGCGGCTTTAGAGACATTTCTGACGCGCTTGTGTATGTGTGTGAGGGGGTGAGGAGGAAGGAGGGGGGTCGCTAATAACCAGGCAAGGTACACTAATCTCCGATGGCAACATTTGGTTTACCTTAAGCTGGAGGGACAGCTGTATTAAAAGCAGGAATTATCCTAATCAGTTCAAACTCCATCCTCCTCCCTCCCCACCTCCCTGCTTCACCTCTTTGCATATAAAACTTCCACATTAGGCTTAAGAGTACAACGGCTTAGCTGCTCTTCCCCCTACATCTGTCTTCCCTCTGTGACGACCAATCAGAAAGGTGGATGGAGGGATGAAGGGAGGGAGGAGAGACGGGGGGAAAGAAGAAGGTGGATCAAAAAATGAAAGATGGAGAAGAATGGAGGGAGAAGACAGTATAGGAAAGAGGAGAAGTAAAGGAAAAAGAGGAAGAGAAGGAAGGGAAAACAGAGTTGAGGATATGAGAGTGGAAAGAGAGAGTTTAGTGGTGGTTTTTAAAACCTAGTTGTATCTTTTACTTATTTTACAGTTACCTGACAGCTATAGTTATGATACCTGGCAAGTTAAATCTCAGTTTATGTGGTGAGTTGCTGCAGATTACTTTTTAATTTTCTGATATTTTAAGTCAAAACTGAACTTTCTTGCAGATGAATTAGTTTCCATATAAAATATATCTTCACTCTATTCAGCTCTGCACACATGCAGGAAGGGAGTGAGCACTAGTTTATTATTTTATTTTCGGTTACCTCTTAAGTCTGACGTCATTAGCCAGACTCTTATTCGGTTCCCAAACGCAAACAAACACTATGGCATCACTGAGAGTTAAAAAAGGCCCAAAATCTTTCATCTTCATAAAAATCAGTGTGGGTGCCCTTCCAGGTGTTACAATAAAGTTTAACAGGGGATTTACAAGGTTTAGTTAGCAGGAAGTTAGCTTGCTAGTTTCCAACTAAAGATAATATACCATGTTCTGACTGAGGGATTTCCAAAAAACTAAAATGTACAGCTCTGCTATCGCTTTTGAACATGAATGAAGACATAAAACTAAACAGCAGCAATGTTTGTAGGGTTATTGAAGTAGGGCTAGCTGGCATATAATGGTGTGCTGCCTGGTGGCTACCTACAGATCTATGGTTAGGATAATATAAACACATTAACACAGTAAAAATGGAGGATCAACGTTGACTTTTTTCCCCTCAGTAAAAGTCAGTGTGAGGGTCCCTGATGGGCAGAGACAAATGCAATCACATGGCAGGAAAAAGATGCTGAAAACGAACTAAACTTCAGTCAACAGAACGTTTGAGATGATCCAGCCACAACACGAGGTTAGTCATTAATGAGCTGCTGCGTGTTTTGGATGATCCGCTGTGAAAAATTCCTGATCCTAAGCTTCATGTACCTGTTGAAATAGTAATTAGCCTCAGAGTGATTCTTTTCTGAAGCGTTCAAATATTTGGTGTCTGCTAAACCGTGAGCCCATGGCTGTAGATACATCGTAAGGTTTTAAAAACTGAGCTTAAAGACGTGCTGCACATGAATAGTGCTAATAAAAAGACAGCAAGGCCGACAATGACCACTTATTATTTTAAGGGGGTTGTTTATATTAAATAAAAGAAGATACAAAGCATTTGGACCCAGAAGCAGGGTTGATACGTCATCACTTAACAAGCAGATAATAACCTTGAGTCACCTACAGTGATGAGTGATTTAGCCTAACTTCATCAGCTGACATAATTGAGCTGAAAGTTTAAGTGGGATTAAGTGTTTTTTTCTGCTTTTTAACTTCTTTATGGGTTTTTCAAGCTGTTTTGTTATTTGTAAAACTGGTTAACATGAACAGTAGGCTCATAACATATATTAATAGATTTAACAGTGGTATATTTTTTTTCTTAAAAATAAACAAAGATATTCTGGTGCTCAGGTCCGGTTATGGGGTCAACTGAAGCCTACTGGGCCAAACCGGTCTCGCTGCAGTTCGTGAAATAGTCACTAAAAAGAGGAATCTGTTTTTTCGTGTATGTGGACATGAATTTTTTTTTTTTATGTCAGTGAGCACGAATTTGCACATAATGCATGTCAGAAATAAATGTATTTAGTGTCTGAAGCATGTGTTTTTATAGAGAAAGCAACCAGGAATACAAAGTTTTAAAAGACGTCAGCTTTTGTATTTTAACCCACAACTTAACCAAGTTCTTTTTAATAGTTTTTAATGTCTACACCAATGTCATAAACGTCAAGATGACTTATTCCTCCACAACCCCTCCAGCCTCCAGATGCAGACTTTTTCTGTCTTTGTAATCAGTATGAAATCTATATGAAAATAAAAGCAGACTGATGAAAAATCGTGTTCAGGAACACGAAATAATGTTGGGAAATATGTGTGGAATACAGTTTGTACGCCAGATGCCCTGTGGTCCTGACGTAATCCCAAAAGTGTTTCCTTCTGCGATCAAACCAGGGATCTTTCGCTTCTTAGGCAAATGTGTAACAAAAAAAATTGAAAATTTGTGTCCAGCAACACAAATCAATAGATTAAAGGTCATTTTTTTAACTTTACAGGCAAATAACATTTGTTTAAATACTATGCATGCTGAGTTTTTCTGTTTGTTTCATTAGCTTTACGGTTCAGTTACTTACATTGTCCTTTATTTACGTTTATGTCAAACAATTAATAGTAAGTCCATGACACTAAGAGTGCATTGGGTTGCTAGATTAATCAAACAGACGTGTGCAGAGTGATGCTCTGCTTATTGTGAAGTGAATTTCAAGAGTCTTGCTCATGCAAGTCAATATCTCTCCAAAAAGTAGCAGTAATTATTTAAATGTAGGGATTTGCAGTTACTTTACATGTACCTGCCATTACTGCTTTTGTGTAATAACGATATTACTAGGCCTGCTGCGCTTTATGAAATTCTTTATCCCATATTTAGTGGTGAGTGAAACAAATTTTTGTCACGGATACATATTTTGGTGACCGCTAAGTTACGTACAGACGACGTACGGTGAATGTGACACGAGAAACAAACGGAAACGTAGAACGTAACAGCGCATTCGCAGAAGAATGATGAATACGTAAATAAAAAAAACCTGAGATTTATAATAAATTTTTTAAAAACATATAGATGTTAATAATCACTGCATGTTTGACGATGTTCATGTTTCATTCAGATTTGCCCACCAGTTAAGGAGGAGATAGGATACAGACATATATACAAACATATGCTACGATCATTATAGTAAGATTACCAATAAAAAGATTGTTTGACTAAGTTATATTAATTGAAAATAATTTCTTAGATTTTTTAAACACTTTAACTGTAACTAATTAATAGGCTACATATTAAATGCACCTTATGTGGAAAGGTTGGTGAATCAAATAAAACGAATTCACTAAATAGGAATGGAAATCTGACGTGGTAAATAAATCACAATGTACAAGAAGCACGTGCCTTAAAAATTAGGAGATCGTTACCCTCTTCAAACTAATGCTTGAAACAAATATAAAGACCATATTTCCATATTTCCTGTACTGTGCTTGCTACTATTTTAAGTTGGATTGCTGCTCTTTTAACTGCACAAGCTCTTCCTTTGCAACGCTTTAAAGGCACATGAGCCTTTAAGCTGCCCTAATATACTGGGAAATAATGGGAGTGGATTCAAAAGCACATTAGTTTGTATTTTATTTAGCAGATTTTCTGAAAAAATTACAGTGCAATTTGATTGAAACTCATGCATTCTTTTTTTTAATTCACTGTGTTTACTACAGCAGCCTTTGGTACTTAAGTTGACACCCTGGCTTTGGTTTGAGTACTGAAAAAAGAACATTTTACTTCTCAACACTCCTTAATGGAGGACACTGGTGCATAATTGCATCATTAAAGTGATGCCTACTCATGCCATGACTCTTAAAATATGAAAGTATTGAAATTATCCATGTCCACCCCATTTAAAATTCTAATTTGGGAAATTTCAAAGTCTTTAGCTTCAATACTTTTAAATTTTATCAACTATTCTGAGCTACCTTCAGGTTAAAATGTTGACATTAAGTGGTTTTACGTGTAATTAATTTATGTAAGTATTAAAAACTTTCCATTTTAGTATGTTTTTTGGCATTGAAGGAAGATAAATTAGGCCCATAAACAGTTTTTCTGTGTATGAGGTATGTGTATTTCAGACCTGCTCTGCAAACAGCTTCTATCTGGCTTTTTTTTTTTTTTTTTTTTTTTTTTTTTTTTAAAAAAAATTATTTTTTCTCTTTTTTTTTTTTTTTTTTTTTGTTTTTTTTTTTTTTTTTTTTTTTTTTTGCTTCTCTCC
>VUQS01028686.1:0-16039 GCA_015108495.1 Heterochromis multidens | reverse complement strand
AATACAAAAAAAAAAAAAAAGAATTTTTTTTAAAAAAATTTTGGGTTTTTTTTGGGGGGGGTTTTTTTTTTTTTTTTTTTTTTTTTCCAAAAAGTTTTTTTTTTTTTTTTTTTTTTTTTTTTTTTGCTTCTCTCCGAGGCCCTCGGCACCATAAATCCGACTGATTACTCCGCACCCCTTTTGCTTGACTGAACCTTCACAATCAGCCGTGGCCGCCAACAATGAGGCCCTGATGAATCAAACATCCATGGCATTAGTTTCACCTTGCTGCCCCTTTCCCATGCGCCACCGCCTCTTTGTCAGGCCCCGGTTTGATGAGAAGGACTACTGACACTGGCTGCACCTATTGATAGACAATTCTGTAAAGACAGACCCCAACAACTCTACCAATCCGCAAACGCTCCTCCCAGTTCTGCACCCACCACCCCTCTTTTGCCCCCAAAAATAGGCGACAAAATTTGATTGGTACGCTGGACCAAAACCCCTGATGCCTGGTTTGCAGGAGGCCTTGTGTTTAGCTTTTAGCTTTTTGGGTGCTTTATTGCAGTGTCTCAGTATTTGCCAGATACATTAATGAACTACCCCGATAATGCACACAGACAGCATTAAACACATTAAAACCAGGTGCCATGAAGTCTTTAAATGCACATAACGTCATAAAATAAATACTGATATGTGTCTTTTCTTAACAGTGGACTCTCAATAATAAACAGGAAGTAGTTTGGCAGTGAAATAAGGTGGCAATGAAGCGAAAACTTAACTAGTAGCCCATTTCTATCAGGCTAAACTTATATACATACATTTACATAAAGGTTAAACAATTTAGCCATTAATAATTCTTAAACCCAGATTTCTTTTCGAACTCTAACCTTGGTATTTGCTAAAGTTTCTATACTTGCCTAAAAATTCTATCTTTATTAGAGTAAAAAATAAAATGTTACTCCAATAAAATAAATTACAACATTCAAAATTTTACCCCAAAACATATATGTACACTCACTGGTTACTTTGTTGAATACATCTGTTCAACTCATTAATGTAAATGTCTAATCAGCCAATCACATGGCAGCAACTCAGTGCATTTAGGCATGTAGATATAGTCAAGTCAATGTTCAAAGTGAGCATCAGAATGGGGAAGAAAGGAGATTTAAATTACTTTGAATGTGGCATGGTTTTTGGTCCCAGACGGGCTGGTCTGAGTGAGCAGCACTTCTAAATAAGGCAGAAGGTGCCTTGTTGATGCCAAAGATCAAACTGGTTTCTTGAACATGACAGTGAGTTCACTGCACTCGAATGGCATAAAAACGTTGCAAAATTGTATAAGGCTTATGTATGCAGCTGCCATTTTGTTTACTTTTAGTTACTATATTTGGATCAAATCTTGTTAATGGTTATATGTTATAATTTGAGCACATGGACATGCAGTATCCTAATCAGTTTATGTCTTTATCCGATAATCCACTAATGGTGGAGAAACATAATCTTGCCCATATTCCAGCATGCAAGATTTGAAGTGTTTCTGGTTATGGAAATGCTGGGGTAAAACCAACGTTGCAAAATTTAAACTAGGGGCTTCTCCCAGTTCATGGAGATCATTTGTTTGAACCTTAAACCCCTTTTCCCTCTATGGTAAAAAACGCTGTACACTATATATAGAACTCTGAATGTGAATGTAACATATATTTAATACTTGTGTGGTTTAGTCAAGCACCCACACTTATAATGCTATAAATATTTAAAATTTATAGGCAAATTAATTTCATTGATCCTCTTTTTCATGTAGTCTACCCCCATACCATGTCACATGGACTCAAAAACCCCTTCATCAACACCTCTCATGTTAAGATGTTTTTCAGTCCAGTGTTTTAACCATTCAGAACTATAGGTTACCAGTAATACTCCATTTGACAGCTTTTAAGTTCATGAACCTTGGTGAACATATCCAATTTATTAAACTAATGATTTATTAACGATGTACTGTTAGACATAATCATTTTAGCTCTTCAAACTATTAAACCAAACAGTTAACTAACTATTTCATTCATAGCCATATTTTTAGCTAAATTGTTTCCAGGTATTTATTTATAGTTTTAGCTACCTATCTCAGCTGTCAATTATGTTAGCTTACAAATTAACTCCTGGGTGGGAAGAGATTCGTTTTGAGTCCCTTAAGGCTCTGGATGTCTTGGGGCCATCCTGTTTGACAAGCCTCTGCAACATTGGGTGGAAGTTGGGGATGGTACTTTTGTATCGGCAAACTGAGGTGGTGGTCCCCCTTTTTAAGCAGGAGGACTGGAGGGTGTGTTCTATCTTCAGGGGGATCACACTCTTCAGCCTCCCTGGGCAGTTCTACGCCACGGTACTGGAGACGATAGTCCATCTGTTAGTGCAGGATGCAGGAAGAACAATGCAGTTTTCATTGTCAGTGCTGGTTGTGGAACACTAGACCAGCTCTTTTTCCTCTCAAGAATATTGAGTGGGAGTTTTCCCAACCAGTCTACATATGTTTTGTGGACCATACAGAAGGTTTTCAACTGCGTTTTTCAGGGTGTCCTGTGGGGGGGGTCCTTCGGGAGTATGGGGTATCTGGCTACTAGGTCACGACCCCACACCAAGGACACCCTTGCAAGTTTACATATTTATCAGTCATGTTTTGCTAACCATTTAATTTGGTTATTCATACTATTAGCTATCAGTTTCAGTTTATAGCCATAGTTCTATATAGGTATTTCAACCAATTTATTTATTCAATTTATTTATTTTTTGACCATTATTTATGGATTTTAATAATTCATGTATTCCTTTTGGCTGTATATTTCCATAGCTTATCTTTTACTGAAAGTTTTTCTGTCTGCTCAGGTCCACTCAGTTCTTTAATCAAATTGTAATTTCTTGTTTTTTTTTTTCAGATTAGTTAAGATAATCTTTCTACATACCCTCTGTTTAGGAATCCCAGTTTTATAACATAGGCATGCTACTGCCAAATGGTATGTTGGAAAAAATGGTTTAAATATGTTGTTTATAACAGAGGTGTTGCTTCTACCTGGGTTTCCTCCTCAGGGAAAATGAAGTCTTCGCTTGGTGAAAACCTGATTTCAAACAGCAAGTCTTTATTATCCTCTGCAGCTAGCACAGAGGTGAGTTTCTATACAGGTTTAAGTGGTCCTCTGCCTGTTTCTATGGCTTGCCTATACTCTGTGCAGCAGGCAGCTCGGCCGTGCTGCGCCATCGTATCACTAGCAGAAGATCAAGCCCTAAATGTACTGTGAAACTGTTTGGGGCCACTAACAGCTAGCACAGAGCCTGGTGGAAATGTGTGTGTGTGCGTGGGGAAGGGACGAGAGAGAGAGTTGCTATAACGCTCAAGGCTGCTTCTAATGAGAGAGAAAGAGAAACGGCATTCACTGTGAGCAGCGAAAGCTCATCCAACGTGCTACCCGCAATGTTTTATTCATTGAGATATATTTGATTATATTTGAATTTAATTGACATTTGGAGATAAATGAAGAGTGTGGTTCCAAAATGAGACATCCACTATTTAACAAAATTAACACCTCTTCTTAGAAAGTGATGACTGGCATGGAAGTGAAATCATATTTAAAGCCTCTTGTTAATTTTATTTATTACCTAAGGATACATTATCTGAATAATAGTGATTATAGTGACTGTTGGGAATGGGTCAGTCTTTTAAAAATGTGTTATAGAAGCAGCAGTATATTTTTAAAATAAATTCATCCAACTTTACCAACTAATACAGTAATGAAGTAATTTTGCATATCTGCATATATTATTCTTTTACTACTTTTACTTTTGGTAGCTGTAATGTAAACCTAAACTACATGATCAAAGATCTTTAAATTTTACTTTTTTTAATTTAAATTTATCACAGTCATTGAGTGTTCAAGCTTTTAAGAAATGCATGAGATTAAAGATGCTTTTACATAATATGAATTTTCCATAGTTTATTACCCCCATACTGAAAGTAGTAGTGCTTCGCTAAATATAGCTAGGCATCCTTTTGAATTTTTGTTGACCAAATTGTGTCTAAACCTGAGTTTTTGTTGAATAAAGTGCAGGAAAGAAAGATATATGGGATATGCAACATTACTATGGAAGTTAGTTTGGTATTGACATAAAACAAAATTTAACCAAGTGAATAATAAACTTAAATAACGTAAGAAAGTAGTTGAGTTTTGGCTCCTGAACCTAGCCGAGAAGTACAGTTTGAGTGCTTAACCTAACTGAGGGGTTTAGTTTTAGTCCCTAAACCTAAACAAGTGGTTTAGTTTAGGTACCTAAACCTAACCGAGTGGTTTAGTTTAGATGCCTAAACCTAACTGAGTACTTTTGTTTTTGTGCCTAAAATTAACCGAGTAGGTTGGCTTTGGTTAATAAACCTAACCTAGTAGTTTTGTTGCCTAAACCTTATTGATTGGTTTAGATAAGATGCCTAAATTTAACTGAGTGGTTTAGTTTTGGTACCTAAACCCGGTCAAGTGGTTTTATTGCCTAAACCTGAATTTTTGACCAAACTATCTAAGAATGATATATGTGACATGCAAAAATAGGATCAAGAATAGTTTTATATCATTTATTCATTTTGATTTATTAAAGCATATCAATAAACTACATGTGTGGCCCTTGATGTGAGTTTCATAGTGTGGCTCAGTTTGGTTTTGTTGTAGATACTCTGCTTCAGGGTATTTACATCACCATGTTCTACTTTACAGGTCCTCTAAAGTGACAGAGGTCTAAAATTATTGTGTAAGTAGTAAAATAAGTAGTATAGGAAATATTTGCACAACAGCTGAATCAGTATCAAAATATACTTAAATAACACTTTGTTTTGGCCAATAGTTTGTCCCTTGCAACATGTTACTTGGAAAGCTTCAGGGTTTTTTCTCTTTGGAGAAAACCAGACTTGCTGTTTACACCTATTTCCAGATTTTATGCTAAGCTAGGCTGAACAAGTCTTGGCTCCAGCTCTGAAGAGATATATTGATCTTTTAATATCAGAAAACAAAGTAATTTGTCAGAAATATTGAGCTCTGACCCTTTTAGTCAGAGGTTCACTAGTATTTCTTATAATGCAAATTGTATCTGGCATATTATGTGAAAGAAAGGTCAGCAGGTACATTCCTGGGAGGCTAAACTAGACGGATATTTCAGGACAGCCATCTTTGAGCTATTATAAAATGATTCTTCACCACTCTCAGGTGAACTGTGCCCAGCATAAATTATTATTTATTTTCTGGTATTCCATAATGTATTTGGCAATTCATTCACTATTTATTGTGCTGCAGTTTGAATGTCTTTGAAACATTGCACGAAATATTTAACAATGTTGTTTTCATTTGATTTGATTTTTTTCTAACCATATAAATACTGTCTTCATTTCTTCTTCTCTTCCCTTTTTCTTCACTGCACCTCTCTCATTTCTGTGTATGTGGGATAAATCAGTCATGTCTCTCTCTTTCTCCCTCTGTCTCTCAGTAATTTCTGTTTCCTTTCCTCCCGTGGAGGCGCTCAGCAGGTTGCTTTACATCTCCACCGCTCCGGATGGAAAGGAGATAAAACACAGGTAAATGTGCAGGGATGTGTTCAGTTACCCAGACAGTGTGTGTGTGGGGCCGACATCTAGTTAGGAGATAATATAAGTGTGTGTGCATGTAGATTGGACTTTGCAAAGTTTGTGTGTGTGGTATGAAGTGAAGGTAACAGCCTGTGCATTTCTCTCCATCTACAGTATAAAGATGAAATCGTTATAAAAATGTAATCAGTTTGTTTTGTGTACATGGACACAAATTGTCTATTTTTTCCATTACATTTAGCAGAATGTGTTGTAAAATGCATTGGTATTTATATGGTGCTTTTCTGCTCTTACTGACCATTGAAGGACAATAAGAGTAGGGATATCTAAATCTAACTGAGTAGTCTTAGTACCTAAATGTAAGTAAGTGATTTTGGTGTATAAACCTAACTTGTAACTAACATCCATACCTAAACCTAACTAAGTAGTTTAGTTTTGGTGGATAAACCTTAGCCTATAGTTTTGGTGTATAAAGCTAAAGTATTAGTTTAGTTTAGGATATTAAACCTAACCAAAATTTTCTATTTTGGTGTCTAAACCTAAATTATTGGTTTTGGTGAATAAAGTTAAAAAAGTGGTTTGGTTTTGGTCCCTGAACCAAATGTTTTAGTTTGGTTTTGGTGCCCAAACCTAACCAAGGACTTCATTGTTGGTGCTTAAACCTAACTGAGTGGTTTTGGTGGATAAACCTTACCTGGTAGTTTTGGTGTGTAATCATATTTTAAATAAATAGGACTAAGCACCAAAACTGGATATTTGATATTCCTAACCAACCATAATTTTTGCTTTGGTGCCCAAACCTGTGGTTTTGGTATTAGTTTAGATTGGATATTAAACTGATCAAGAAGCTCTGTTTTGGTTCATAAACCTAACTCAGTGTTTTTGATTAATAACGTAATAACGATTAGTTTAGTTTTGGTGAGTAAATTTAACTGAGTGGATTTGGTGCTAACAAAAAAAAATCAAAGCAAACAATGAAAATGAAAGCAAAGGGTGAAAGAAAAAGTGGCCTAAGTGTGACGGCATTACCAAAGAAAGTATAAAAAATTGTCATTTGTTGCATATGGGACCCCATCTCTTCTCTCTGGTGTGAACAACAAAATGACCTCAACCTCCACCAGCCCCTGCAGAATCCAAATGTGGATTTTTTTCACCCTTTAAGCACAGAAAAAAATCAGTTCCTGTTAAGATACACAAATCAATGGATATGAGACTGGGCAAAAATTTATGTAAATGAAAAAAGAGGCAAATACCTGTCCAGGAACATGAATCCATTAAATTTTGTATTTTTCACAGACAGTGTTGGAAGCATCCACAGTCACAGGGTTAAAAACTACAACATTAGCAGAAGCTGAAGAAGCCTTTAAAGGGCCTGAGTAGCCCATCAGAAGTGCTTCTTCTTAAGCTTTATTTATTGTTGTACCATTTCAAACTTTTCACAGTGGTAAGTCCAGTGCAACACCTTTGAACACGGTGCTATGAATGAAGACTGCAGCCCAAACAATGTCCATTGAAAAACAATGTGACCGGGCTCCTTTATGGAGAGCCTTTCATGTGTTTAAACACCATAAAGGTCCTGTGTGGAACCCTGTGAAATGGTATTTGGCAGCAGCAAATGGATTGTTGAGGCTTACATTTGGGGCGCTGTTTTGAACAGTTTCTGTTGCATGTACGCAGACATTTGGAGTTTATCCATGGAATAAAAAAAAAAAATCCCTCTTTGTTCGGGATGATGGCTTGCCTTCAGTCTCAACATGTGTCCGGCCCAGTGAGGTTTAAATCTGCCCACCTGTCCACACACTAATCCTCCCGGCCTTATTACAAAACTGTGCAATTAATTAAAGGCTCAATCGCCAGGATTAGTAACCTACATTCAACCTGATACTCATATCAGTATCTACAGAAATGATGTTTGCAGGGATTTAGGGAGGGAGAAAACGTTGAATTAAAATGTCTCAAATAACATAAAATCCACAAAATGAGTGTGAACAAAAACAAACCAGAGGTGGGTTTCATGCAGCAGCAGTGCTGTTCTCGTTTACAGTGGCATTACAGAGATTAAGATTATCTGTGCTGTATGTTTACAGCATAATGAAGCAGGTCTGATATAATGACCATCAAATCTGGATTAGGTCATTCACAGCAGAGGAGGGAATTTATTCCAGCGATTATTGTGAGCGGGCTGAGCTGCACAACAATCCCGGGCCAGGCTGACGTATGCCTGAACACCTCACACACACACACACACACACACACACACCTACCTTTGGATACACTCACTGGTTTTGTAAATACATTGTTAGATATTCTCAAGAGTGTTTCCCACCTTGGATTTCTTCCTATTTAACTCATTCACATGTAGAAAATCATGCACATGCACACAGAAGAGGTGAAGCATGTGTGTCCGTTTATGTGTGTGTGTGCGTGTGTGTGTGTGTGTGTGTGTGTGCGCGTGCAGCGCCGTTACAAAAGCAGGTTATGGCGGCACAGAAATGACACGGTGCAACAGATGATGGGCATTATCCCATCAACCTGCTGTTTCTGTACACACTCTGTCCCCTCTATGTTCTCTTTGAAAGGACAGCAGGAGTGTGTGCTTGTGCGTGTGTGTGTGTGTGAGAGAGAGAGAGAGATGGATGAAGGGAGGGAGTCTTTTCATGCACATACACACAGACACACACTCTGCACCTGTCACAAACAGCCTGTCAGAGCAGAAGAAAAGAAAGTTCAGCCATGAGGAAGAACTGAGGGAAAAGGGGTGGTTTGTTTGAGCCGATCTGGGGGTTTTAAGGCCATAACTGACTACATGTGTTGCCAACATGAAAAAAGTTTTTGAATTCATAATTCAGTAGGTCTGGGCAATCAATCAGATGCTATTTTCAGTTAAAACAACATTTCATTGGTTTCCAAAAATGATCAAAACAGAATAATTGAGATAAAAAAAGGATTATTCTGTGTTATAAATCCAGCACATCCCTTTATCAGTACAGTGGTGGCTTTTGTCCCTCCCTAAAACAATATGTATTTATTCATTTATTTTCAGGTAACTTATCATTCAAGTGCAAAGTCAATTTCAAGTTCAAAGTTTCAAAAATCTAAATGGCATATCTCATATAGGATGTGCTGTTTAAGTTGCTTCAGCCTGCCTGCAGTTACTACACACTGCAGGCTGCTTTGCAACCCACCTCGACCCCAACCTCCTTTCCTTTCCTTTTAATTAACGCTATATCTGTTGTCATTCAGGCATTTTAAGGCTCTTGGCCTTAAAATGTAAACTACTTCAGATTGTAATTGCAATCTTCTTTTGACTGTATTAAATTACCAAGTTGTTTTTCCAGCTGGGTAAAGATCAAGATTTGAATTTCTTAAAAAAAAACAAAAAAACATCCAAAATGTAGGCAACAAAATATCGACAAGTCAGTATAATTCAGAATTAGCAACATCTTCTAGTGTCACGAGGTATCTTTTGGCGCTGCCGTTGCAATGTTGAACAATCACAGATAACGTTTTTTGTCTTTTGTCTTTTGTCTTTTTTTTTTGCTTTCTCCTATTGGTTAAATTGAAAAGTAGAATTTTTCCTCATACAGAATTGGTCTTTGGGTGATGATCCACACAATCGTGGTTGGTAAGTTTGTACTACCTTATTTGACAGAAATCTATGCAATTTCCTGTTATCTCTGCTAAACGAAAATGTCTGTAAATCTTGAGTAAATGAAACCCCAATTAACAAAACTGGATAAGTTGTGGGGTGGCTGTGGCTCAGAAGGTAGCGTGGGTTATCTGCTAATTAGAAGGTAGGTGGTTCGATCCTACCTGTGGTTCTCCCTTCCCTTAGGAAAAAGACGGTTGCATGATGGCCTTTTATGCTACCTGCCAAGTCAGCTAACTAGGTTTGGTTGTAAGCTTGCATTTTTAGTCAAAGTGAAGTTAAAGTGAAGAACCAGTGTTAACCATCAAACATTAGCTGGCTAATTTGTAAAGATTTTCTTTGTAGAAAGAAACAACCCTGTAACGCCTGAACACAGACCGTCTTTCCCTGGACCAAAACAAACTAGCTAACACTGCTACCAGTCCAGGTCTTTATGTTGGTGATGTCATGTGACACCCGTATCTTGTTAAACATGGGAACAGCAAATCTGAGCGAGCATTTTCTCTGTGGGCGGCACAGTGGTGCGGTGGCTAGCACCATCGTCTCACACGAAGAAGGTCCTGGGTTTGAATCCACTGGCCAGTGATGGGGAGAATCCAGGTACTCCTGCTTCCTCCCAAAGACGTGCATGCTCGATTAATTGGTGATTCTAAAATAGCTGTAGGTGTGAATCGTTGTCTGACTGTGTCTGTGTTGGCCCTGCGATAGATTGGCGAACTGTCCAGGATGTACGCTGCCTCTTGCCCTATGACAGCTGGGATAGGCCCTGAATTGGATAAGTGGAAGAAAATGGATGGATGGAAAAATATATATATATGGTTTATTTTTTTTTACATTGGTGATTATTCTTTGGTGACACTAGGTAAAATGTCTTCAGGCATTGCAAAAAAAAAATCTGCTATGCAGGAGGATTGTTTAAAGGGGATGTAGTCTGCTCTTTTCCAGTTCCTCATTTTTAATTCCTCTAGTACAGTTTCCAACCAATTGCAAGTAGCTGTGGTTGAGAGGTTGAGTGTATAACACCCTCTCCAAACATTTGTGGCCCAATCACTTTCAGACAAATTGGTGAAGGTTTGCAAATAATTGCCGTCTAATTTATAAACGCAGACAGATTGCAACACATTGCGATCAATCTGAGTCAGTCAACTCAAAGAGACAATGCGTCTCTGCAATAGGGGACTCGACTCAACTACTTGCTAACTGTTTGTATTCTGGTTATGTTCCTACATAACAGTAAGGTTGCTGATCGCCTAAGTCAGGAATTTCTGAATTTTTATTTCAAATCTCTGATGTTCTGGACTCTGAATGTAAGTAGTTTGTGTGAATTTCTATGTATGAAGACAGCAACAGATTTGCAACAGATGGCAACAAATTTATGATTTTCAGTGATCACGGATTGCATGTAGTTGCCAACTTGACAGCAGACAGACTCCATCTTATTGCCACTTTATTGCTATCTTGATGCACCAAAGTTGCTTTGAAGATGGCAACTGACTTTGGAAAAGATTTTGATTTGGGTTCAAATTTGCCCCTTCACAACAATGAACCTGCATGTTAAAAAACAAGAATGTGCCCCCAGCAGGTGATCTGTAATCATCCATATGGTACAAGCTGATGCCAGTGGCTTTGAAAAAACGTCAGTATTTGACGCTGTGGGAATGGAGATGGGATTGAACAGCATGAGGACAGTTGAATTCAGGCTCTCTCACAGCAGGAGGAGCGACGAGGTTCCTGAATGACGAACATCCAGGTCTTGATAAAAGAACAATATCGGACCAGTGTATCAGCAAACACGAGCAGATCTGCATGCATACGGGTGTAAACCTCATGTGTAATGTACCTCACCAGAAGGTTAACTTCACTGCCTGTAAATTTCCCCCACCCCCACCACCACCACCACCACCGGACAATAGGCTCAGCAGTGGCCTGGTGATTGCCTCTTTTCAAATGGAAATGCAGGTTGCCTCTCTTCTGCCTGGTTCCCCTAAGCAGTGTACAAATTACAGTTTACAAGGCATGCAGGAATAAAAAAAAAAAAAGATGGAGTAGATAGACTGAAAAAAGAGAAGGTGGGAGGGAGGGTGAGCAAAGCAGAATATCTTTTCTCCCTCTATGTTTTTTTCTTTTTTTAATTCGGCAAAGTGACATGTAAATTAGCCTTTAAGTGCTCCACTTGGGGACTGTGATCGTGCCCTAATTGTCACAGTCAATTGTGGCCAACAGTCTCTTCAATCCAGGCAGCTTTTGACAACAAGCACGCTAGGATCAAAAGACGAATCATCAACTCCCCTCCTAACACATACACCAACACACGCACACATACATACAAAGAGAAATGGTCAGAAGCGAGAGGTGCGAGTGATGGCTTTACTCGGCGAGGACAGAAACGTGGAAGGAAGTGGTGAACACAACAGCAATTTGCTTCCTACGCTAACTTATATCAACATTCCCCAAAATCCTTTGAGTGTCAAGATAACAAACGCCATGGATGACAATGTTGGAAGGATGGTGCGTCTAAAATGAGCAGTGGAGGTATACAGCGCATCCAGCGGAGCGTGAACTGACTTTCTCCGAGTTCCTACAGGGCCATAAACTTTAGCAGAGGATGAAACAGATCTGTTTGTCTGAGGCAGCTCTGAAAAATAATGCAAACATCTGAAAGCGCAAACGAGCAAACTGCAAACTCTGTGAAATCTTATCGAAGAGGCCAAGGGTTCAAAGCTGACTTCTCTGCAAAGTTCTGCCACAGTTGATGACAAAAAAAACATTAATTTGCTGCAGTCTGGTTTAAAGTTAGTGATCCTCTGGCCAGACACACATAAACACACTCACACACACAGATGTTGTAGTCATGTGGTTGTATGCAATAATATGACTGATAGTGGGTTTGGACAGTCGTAGGCGATATCCTTGGAATCAGTTTGTTTTACTTAATTATTTTTGTGGTATAATATGCTTGTTTTAGGCTGTAAGTCATCATCGATAATGCCAAAACCCTTACCCCTAACCCTTTGCTATCAGAATTTGTGACTTTTAACTACGACACATCAAACACAATTAACATGTTTTCAAAAAAAAAAGTAATTTTCCTTCTCTTCAAACCTTATAGGGTTAATGTTAGACCTCGTGACGTTCAAAAACCCAAAACGTTGGGTGCAAATGCTGTCCTAGGTGTGCTTTAGACCAGGCCTACATTGTGTCTGACAAGTCCTTACAATACGAGTGTGCTGTATTCTTAGTTTCTCAGTTATATCCTCCCCTCGCTAGTTTTTCCAAGTTTCAAAACACCAAAGGTCAGATTTACTAACGTGTTGCACCAGTGCAAACTGGGTTTTGGCGTTAAAAAAAAACTAGTGTCGGTATTTAAAAAGAGAGTGCAGTGAAGAGATTGCATGTAAGAGGTGGGAACTCAGATTTTTGTGACTGACCCTGTTGCATATGCATTTCTGAGAGTTCCTCTCTCAAGGTGCAAAATATAGGGAGGAGAATATTTAAATCAAGCGTGCAAACTGATTTTCTAACATTTTCGACACACAATTTTCTGCTAACTGCGCCGATATTTAGCACCAAAAACAAACATGTCGTATTTGTTGTGCTTGATATTGAAATGAACTGATTGCACCTGTGTTTAGAAAACAGCACAACTTCTGTATATCACCCATAAAACTAACTGCATCTATGAGCACTATTTGGGAATTGTGCTCATGCTATTTTACCCCCTTTAGTAAATCTGGCCCCAAGACAGTGTTGGCCAAAAACCTTACATCTAGGCTTCAAGACAATTAACTAATTTAACTTTTGTATACGGTCTGTTCCTTGTAACAGTGAAGTTGCAAGGAGCAGAAGTAATGAATGTGAATGAGTTTTAATATCTGGAGTCAACCATCCAAAGAAACTGACTCATTGTCACTCGTTGTGAAACTAGAAAAAGTGCGACGCAAACCGGACACACAGACCGTTCGCTTTCAAAGTAAAAGTTGCGCCTCACCACTGCTACGAATGTGTTTTAAAAGACACAACTTTTACTTACATCAATCAGGCATAACATTATGACCACCTGCCTAATATTGTGCTGGTCCCCCTTTTGCTGCCAAAACAACCCTGACCCATCGAGGCATGGACTCCACTAGACCCCTGAAGGTGTGCTGTGGTATCTGGCACAAAGATGTTAGCAACAGAACCAGAACCATTTTTGCTTTATGGCAGGGCGCATTATCCTGGTGAAAGAGGCCACAGCCATCAGGGAATACTGTTTCCATCAAAGGGTGTACATGGTCTGCAACAATGCTTAGGTAGGTGGTACGTGTCAAAGTAACATCCACGTGGACAGCAGGACACAAGATTTCCAAGCAGAACATTGCCCAAAGCATCACACTGCCTCCACCGGTTTGCCTTCTTCCCATAGTGCATCCTGGTGCCAGGTGTTCCCCGGGTAAGTGACGCACACACACCCGGCCATCCATGTAATGTAAAAGAAAACGTGATTCATCAGACCAGACCACCTTCTTCCTTTGCTCCGTGGTCCAGTTCTGATGCTCACGTGCCCATCGTTGGTGCTTTCGGTGGTGGACAGGGGTCAGCATGGGGACCCTGACTGGTCTCCAGCCCCATACACAACAAACTGTGATGCATTGTGTATTCTGACACCTTTCTATCAGAACCAGCATTAACTTTTTCAACAATTTGAGCTACAGTAGCTTGTCTGTTGGAATGGGCCACATAGGCCAGCCTGCTGCAGTCTGACAGCATCCAAAGCAATCAACAGGAGGTTTTTGGTGCAGCACCATCTACCTCTTTTTGACGAATTTCCCCTAGCAACCAGTCGAGGAATATACAGGCCCTGAGTCTCTCTCCCCCTCTGAGTCTTTTTCTTTTTCTGTGAGTTGGCTATATCACAAATTTCCATTCCTGGAGGCAACACCAGTTCCCAAAAAGTGGCCAGCATCCAACCCTGGTTGAGAGGATGGTTAGCTATTGTGCCAATCTAAAGAGACTACAACAGCCTTCCAAACACTTGGTAACCGGTTGAAAAGAACTCATCTTTATGTATAATCTGGCTACTTAGGCTGTGTCTATTTAATGGTGACTAAAATGTTATATCACCTAAAAGAAAGAAGTTAAAGTACAAGAATAAAAACTGACCAGTAAATGCCCCACAGACTCTTGAAAAATATAAAAACAGAGCATGTTATTGCTAAAGATGTTTATCCCCAAAACCCACCCAGTGTTTGGTTCAAAATTGATTGGTTTGATTTCAGCCAAATGTGTTTACTTTTTAAGATATCTTGCTAACAAGCAGACAGGGGAAAAGCTTTAAAGGCTGATATTATTCCACCCAAGACTCATCCACTTCATGCCCAACAAACTTTTATTACAGCAAATCATTTCAGCCTTTTGAATCAATCCACATATACTCCAACTATGCTTGGAAAACAGATGATACTAAGGAAAAAGTTTAGGTGCAGCCACATGCATGTGTGTTTGTAGGTGTTGCAATATTACATTTGATTGCAGGTCTTGTTTATCTGCCCTTATCTATATGTTTAGAAACTCTTTTCCTCTTTGAGCAGTGCTTCATCATCTGGCTGAGTGGGAAATCTCAGAGCCGGACAAGGTTTCTGCAGATGTAAGTTAGATCTTTTAATTCTATCCGTGAGTCCTGAGAGGATGTAAACTCATATATGGAGGCAGATATTAAGAGCACGCCGATATGCAAATGTCTGTCGAGATTAGAGCTACAACAATTATTCAAATGTTTGATTAATTATTCATCGGAGACGCCGTCAATTATTCATTTCGGTGAGCGATAAGTCGTCTCTCTTTTTTTCCCCCTTCTTCTCGGAGTGAAAAGTTTTCTTGAGGGATCTATCAGAATCCCAATCAAAACCATTTTATTTGTGAAGTGCAGTAAACGTGCAGGATTTGTTTTGGTGGCAGCAGACAGACGCTACACTTTACATACTGTCTCTTTGTGCTCGTTCAAACATGCTTGGAGCATTTCTGATAATGGTTTTTACAAAGAATAACTCATTTATTTATATCTCTGTTCTCTATGTCTGTATTCCTTATATCTCCACATCTCTATTTTCTCTGTGATTTGTAACTTTCTATGTCTATTCTTGATTTTTCCATCTCTGTTTTCTCTACTTTTATCTCTATTTTCTCCATGTGTCTGTTCTCTGTATCTGTATTCTCCATATCTCTCTCTAGTCTCTCTATATAACTATAACTCAGTTTTCTGTATCTCCATTTTCTTTGCCTCCTTACATCTTTTCTCTATATAAGTCTATCTCTATTTTCTAATGCTACAGTACTGTGCAAAAGTCTTAAGCCACCCCTCATTTCTTTATATGTTGCTAGGAAAATGGGAAATAAGAAACAGAGTTTGTACAATTCTAACAAGCTTGAAAGTCAATATTTGGTACGACCACCTTTATTCTTCAGCACAGCCTGAACTCTCTTAGGCAGCTTTCTTCTCATTTCTTTAAGTAGTCTTCAAGAATAGTTCTCCAGGCTTCTTGAAGGACATTCAAAGCTCTTCTTTGGATGTTGGCTGCCTTTTGTTCTGTTCTCTGTCAACATGATCCCACACTGCTTCAATAATGTTGAGGTCCAGGCTCTGGGGAGGCCAATCCATGACTGATGGTGATCCGTTGTGTGTTTTTCTATCCAGGTATGCCTTTACTGCACTGGCAGTGTGTTTACAGATGGCTGTAGACACTCACTGTTGTACCTCTCTCCTGACCTCCTCCATACATACTGACAATGATTTGAACCAAAAATTTCAAATTTGGATTCAT
>VUQS01028684.1:0-19977 GCA_015108495.1 Heterochromis multidens | reverse complement strand
TGTGACAGGGCCTTCATTTCTAGCTTTGTATGCCAAAGCAGGTGCTGTGTAGCAAAACCTGAGCTCATCAGTCTCCTCCAGCCCAGCTCTATTTGTTGTTCCTCAATTCACAGTGGCGGGACTGGCAGACTTAGTAATGTGTGGGTGCGAAAGCAAGAGGGAGTAAGAGAAAGAGAGATGAATATGGGAGGTGTGAATGGGGGATTTGAGAATATGCATGGCACAGATCTGCATTTTACCATCCTGATCTTTCTCTATTCCCTATGAATAATGTGGCACAGCCCCTACCCAGCGGTAGGCCAGGCATGCCGCCATATCAAGCTGTGGTGGAGGATGAGGTGTCCAGCTTGCCGAGTCTGGGCTCAGACGCATTCTAGCCCCAGAAGTCATCCCACCCCCATCCCAAACCTGCAGAGAAGAGCACTGGGCTCCAAGATGGCAATCAAGGCTTGATTTGCCAACACATTTCCAATGATTAAAATGTAATTAGCACAAGCGAGCACCTCCTCCCCAGCTAATTTCCACGCACGCTGTGACAGGCAGGCGGTCTGAGGCATCCAGGCCCCAGCAGCAGATGGAGGAGGATGCACCGGGAAGGGAGAAAACCATTTTGCCATGTGACTGTTTGCATCAGAAAACCATCAGGACATGCAGCTATATCAGGAAGGAGCTGTTAGGAGGAGGGACTGAGGAGCTCTTGACGACAGCACATCAAATTGGCACTGTCAGAGCTGACCCTGGCAATGGCTGCCATCCTTCATGCTGTCTTTCCGGCTCCCAGGCTTTCAGGCAGGTTGGCGTCTTCCCTGGGCTTTAGCCCCTTCAGCTATCCTGCAGGACATCCAGTCTTGCGTTGATGAACAGACACCATCCTCTGTGCACCAGTGTGCTTTAATGAGAACCATATCAATGCTAATTAATTCTAAGGGCATGGGTAGATGTTAATTCTAAGGGCAGTTTTTCAACAATGAGCATTACCTGAAGCTAATGTTACTCATAGGGGCAACAGTATATACACAACACATAGATCGTGTTGTTTAGGACAATATTGAAGACAACTTGCAACAACATAGACGGTGAATCAGGAATTATAAGAAGCATGTCAAACACACTCTGTTGGACTTGAAAATGATTGTTGTTTTTATTTTTTTCTTGATTGGTCGAACATCTGTTAGTATTTGTGGACCAGTGGATATCCAGGGGGTTACACTGGAAAAGGGATCACAGCATACTTGCTTTGCACGCATCCATGTGTGATGTGGTTACCTCTTTAGTACAGACTTTTTTCTGTGGGTAGTTCTGGCAGGAGACTTTGGTGTGCCCTGCTGTTACGATAGCATGGCTGCATCATTTAGCATTCGGCCCATGGCTCCCTCTGTTCCCCTTCTGCTGGGCCAGTATAACTCTCAGCTGGAGAGGATTTAGGACAAGAATAATTTACTTCTGCTTTCAGACCAATATAAACAAAAGGCTCGATGCTTGGACAGAGTGTAGGGAAATTTGTAAGAGCACTCAGCCAAAAGAGAGGCCCGGGTGAGAGCAGAGCGGCAATCAGAAGTGGTCCGGATACAGGCCAACATCAACAGCTCTTAGAGCTGAAGCTAATGTTTGACATTCCTGTGTTACTTAAACTAAACACTGGGGTCTAGCTGTACAGTAGAATACTGGTCCTGTGTAAATAGCACTGGGCCTGCTAGACTATCACTTTCCTTTGTCAGTCCCCTCCCACGACTAATGGTTTCCTTACTGTACATTACTGTTGCTTTAAATAAGACTTGTTTTCTACCTTGGCCTGTCACTGATCTCAATAGCACCATTGTTGTTGTTTTTTTCTCTTTTCAGTATAATAGATTCATTTTAAACTTCTGACATATCTCTTTTCAAATGTCCTGGCCTCCCAAGATTGGTATAAAGTGTTTTTGACATAGTTAATCATAGCTCTGCAGGTTTTTTTTGTTCATGCTTACATGTCAGCAGCTGTTCATATTACACAGAACTGTAGCAATAACTAATTTTAGAGCTCATTCTAACCTGTAAAAACAGTGCCATGCTTCAGTTTTTAATTATGAGGTGTACCAATCTTTCATGATGTTTCCAACTGTGAAGTGCAAAGCTGAGACTTCTGCTAGGTTTCTAGTCAGTTAGTATAAATACATATTAAAAAAAAAAAAAAGTCCATGAGCAGGGATTTTTCTCCCCCACCTCAGGTGGCGTTATGCATGAAGCAACACATTAGTTTGCTATGATCACTTATCAGTGAGTGACAGCTTTGACTTGTTTGTATGCCTGAAACGGTTTTTATCCTTTTCATGATATTATTATTTACTACTTCTTGCCCTGTGCTTGAACAGAGAGTTCGAGGGAGCTTTGGCGTATGCACGGTAAGGACGTTCAAATTGCCTGCCCTTGCCTGTCAGGCCTGATCTCAGGATTTTTTACTTTGCTCATTATAAAGGTATTTCCATTTTATTAAGTTTTCCCTTTTTTTTTCCCCACCCTTTGTCGCTTTGGGAAATTTGCATACCTCTATTCCTACGGAAAAAAAGTAATGACAGCAATTTCTTTTCTTTTCTCTCCCCCACTAGCCGTGTGAGTGCTTCGTTTAGTGGCACCTGCGAAAGCGACAGGCGTGGGGATGAGAAGTGAAAGAGAGCAGTTGATTAAATCATCATCAAGTCACAGCACAGAAAGTCAATTCTGCTTGCCGTCTACAATGATATCCTTTTATCTTAAAGTAATGAGCTATGGCACTTTTGCATCGGGTAATACGATGAGTTCCATTAGCATGTTCCATTTGCTTCACAAGCAAGGGCAAGTCATTCCAGCCGGCTTCTATCTTGGCAATCAAAGCAATTGGCTGCACAGCCAAGGAACAGGGAGAAAGCAGGGAGAGCAATAAAAAAAAAAGGGAACACAAGGAAGAAAGGCTAGACTCCTTGTTTTTTTTTTTTTCATGGATCACAACACACTGGAAAAAACAAAAATTATGTCCATTATTTGAACCCCTTGCTTGCTTGTTTTACTTGGTGTGTGTTGTGCACAGATGGAGAAGCAGCTAATGAGTGCTTGGTCGCATTGCTGTTGCTACATTCTCAAAGGCCTGAATGCAGTTGATCTTGTCTGCTGCGTTAGTCAGTCTTGTGTGGGAGGCCACAAGAGAGCGATACACGGCAGACACGCCTATTTATTCACAAGCTGGAATAGATGTATAAATGCACACAGTTTGGAGCTTTTAATATTACACAGATACTTGTGTGTAATCGTGATCTGCAGTCGTCTGTCATTATCTTTATTTATTCTTCCAGCTCTGACAGTGTAGGTTTTTGCCTTTCTGCACACTGTATTAAAACGGGGTTGGAATGTTGTGGATGGTGGAGAAGGAGTGAGAGAGAAATGGAGCAGGGGAACGTCTGAGGAGTGTTTGCCCAGTGCGTTTATTGCCTCTGCATAATTTATGAGCTGCTGGAGCTGACCATCATGGCAGTGTGCCGCAGGCAGCCCCTGGGGCTGTGCGGGACAGGCCTGTAAATTGGATGCTATGCTCCTGCTGAGCTCGCAAGCCCCCTTTTTACCATCCAGCCTGAGAAACAGATCAGCCACAAACCTAGCTGGCTACCTTTGAGCTCTGCAGGGCCCAGATCAGCAAAAAAACAAGAGATGGAAGGAAAAAAAATGACATGGCCTTCTGTCGCTCACTCCGTGGGCTGTCAATCATTTCACCCCCTTCCTTCACTCCTGCCATACTTTAATCGTCACCCACCAACCCCTCCCTGCACTCCTACCCACACACTGTACCAACCCCTGCCCACATTCCCCCCCAGTGCCTTTTTCATTACTGACTCCAGTGCTTCTCTGCACCTCAGCCATATGCACAACGATGAGGGCCGCCATTCACCCAGCATCACGCTAATTAGTTGATAAAGAATTAAGTGGACCTTGAAATTGAAATTGGAACAAAAAATTGAAATCTAGCCCTTTTTTCCACCCACCATTACAAAGTTCCCTTCCTTCTCTTGTCAATTTGCCATCCCCAGCCTCAAGCAGGAACACACATCATGGTATTATAATTCTAGTGGCGATTAGTGTTTTGCGATTCCAGCTCTGTCTGAATTTTACATGGGTTTCAGTGTTAACAAGGGCATGGGTGCTCATGAGAAATTGACTTTATTTCACATTCTACTGCTTGGATCAGCTAATGAACTGATCTGATGATATCCAGGTACTGAATATGAGTTATGTGATAAATTTGTCATTAAAAAGTTGATAAAATTGACTTTTTTCAAAGGTAAATGAGGTTATAGCAACCACACGCGGTGGAATTGAATGCAGTTTAAATGGAGACTCTTTAAAAACCAAAGAATTAGACACATTATTCCTAATTTTAGCTTTGTCTTTCCTTTTCTTGCAGTGCGATACTGAGAGTGACCAGGACGACAAGGTAAGCCTTGCAATCTCTCTGATTTTTCATATACTGCTGAATGTGCTTGGATCCTTTCAAGCATCTTTTATCAGTTTTTAATAAAAATTCAAATGTTACTTTAAGACTGAGAATTTAATGTAATTAGAATTAAACATCCTGTTAATAAGTATGAGAAAACCTTAATTACTTGCGCATTAATTATGAATGACTTAATGATGTGCAAAATCTAAATTGAACTGTTCTGGCTTTTTAGGATTTCAATGACATTTAAATGAGACTGCTCAGGCAGCCAGGGCTTTGGGTGCAGGCTTTCTTTTACTTAAAGCACAGACTAGCGTATCTACAGCATGAATTCCATGGCTTGTATTTTTTGTATCCAATGCCATATCTGTCCATCTACTTATATATTTGCGTATCTGTTTGTTTTTGTGACACACTCTTTGGCCGATTGGAAGAAACACACACCTACATTTAGCTGTTTACTGCTTATTTCTGTGAACACCACCTACTGTCAGGATCTATAGCATCTTCCTGTGGTGTGTTGTGGTGGTGAGAGGTTCATTGCTCCAGCTTTGTCACTTTTGTTGCTGTTAACAAAATACATGGTAGTGATACACAACTGATTAACAGCAAATAAGCTCGACAGATTTAACAAATTCATAAAGTGGTTACTGGAAACGGTCAAAATAATGTGAGTTATGGAAATATCGTGGAATCACAAAATTCAACAAGTTCTAGAATCTGTACTGTCTTCATAAGTAATGAGGCCGGACTAATGATGGGGAATCTGATGACGTTGTGTTGTGTACAACCTTAATTTTTCTCAGGTGTATTCTTAAGTGAATCTACCTTATTATTTTTAGCCTTAATTTAACCAGGAAACCACTACACTGACTTGACTGGGAAAATACACCATTACAATGTTAGAAAAGTTATAAAAATGAAGTAAAATAAAAACATGCAACTAAAACAATAACTACTAAGGGACCACAGATGCAGGAATAGCAACGTTTCAAATACATTTTTTTTTCCAGAGCTTTGAACTCTGCCAGGGAGAAAAATTCATTAAGCTTTAGTGTTCTATTGTCCTAGAGCAAATACTGGGTACCCTGTAATTTTAGAGAAGAAAAAAATCAGAACAGATGTTGGTTAGTGTTTAAAGGTTACACAAATAAGAAGATAATGTACCCGTTTATGTCTCTGCAAGTAACAATATAGCGATCCTGGTGTTGTTTTAGGCTTAATAAAGTCTATCAGATCAGTTACACATGGATTGGGGTTTGTTATGCTGAGGGATTTTTGGCACCATCCAAAAAGGTGCTCTGAGCTTCTTGGTAATGTAATCTATTTTAAAAACAAACAGAAGACAAAATGGCTGACAAATAATAGCGAACCAACATCCAGACAGAAACCTAGAAGGAATCGTCACTTCGTGTCACAAATTTACGAATCAAATGAACAGGATGCAAAGGTTTGTAGGGTTGAGTTGAAGTGACAAGCTTTGTATCCAGACTACCATATGTGTAATATGAGTTTATGAATATGAGTTGTCAGTGGTGGGAATTGTGATTTAGATCATGGATCGTGTTTCTACACCCAGTGATTTTTCACTTCTAGCCTGAAGAAGTATACTATACTGATCCAAAAGCTGACATTTACAGATGCTGAGAAGAAGTCATTGTCAGGTCTTAAGATTATAAAAGCACAGACGTGATTATATGTCAGTCATAAACAAAACAGTATGGCAGTGGAACTTGGATAGCTTCAACTGTTTGCCTGAGAACTGTAAATGTATAAATACTGCAAATCAATACAGGATTAAGAGGTCTGAAAGCTAAAGGCGACTGAGCGGGAGGATATTTTTGTTGGTCAAAATAAAAGGTAAAAGAAACTTTAAGGTCTAGGCTGATGCTTGAAAATTCATCATCTGCTCAGCTTAAGCTGTGTAAGGGATGGTATGAGAGTCTCGTTTTCTGTTGTACACTCCATCATTTTCAGCTCTCTCTTTAAAATGTCACCGAGGTAAGCCCGATTCACCCCAATTATTTTTTGACCACTGTAAGAATGTAGCCAAAACCTTTTCCTCACCTTTACCATGCCAAGATCGAATTCTCAAACTAGACAGCTCTAGACATCCATACATAAATGTATCATAGCATTTTATCTTCTGCTTTTTAGTGTTTGAAGAACAGTTGTAGCTTTTAATGATGAGGATTGCCATATTTAGGTAAAAAGAAAAGGTGTATTGCTTAGAATATCAAAGTACCTGTACACATTTAAAAGTTTGTTTCTATTCTGATTGTGTGCTGTGCAACTCGAACACTTTAAAATCCAGGTATTCAATTTGAGCATACCTTATAGATTCTAAAAGCACCCATATTAGCCACTGAATTCTAACTAGAGAGCTAGATGTGCTCTAATGATTTAGTAATGCCATTTGCTTGTAGTGTTTAGACTCTGCAGCAAATTGAGTCATTACTCAGTGTTGTCGATTTAAATTGCTCTTGTCTCGGTGGCAATTCCTTCTTGTTTCAGGAAGAGAGAGAGAGCATGGTACGCTGTAATCCCCCCAGTGACTGTATTAATTCACCCTGGCTCACGTTACGCTCCTGATGAACAGCACCGACTACACCTTCCTGTCATTGATTAATTGTGTGTTAAAGTAACAGAGGAGTGAATTAGTAAATGGGGACCCCTATGACAGGGGCTGACTCATGTGTTCTTCTTCAATGTAAGGAAGTAATTGGAGCTCCCACTCAACACTTTTACCCCCCTCCTTAGTCCACGTCACCTGCCACTATCTGCTCCTGCCAGGAGCCTTGCACACTATGCCCACTGCCGCTGTTGTCATTTGCATTCTGTGAGCATCATGGTCTACTTTACAACGCCGCAGCAGAGAAGGACGCAGGAGAGCAGAGTCATTTTAATGGGTCAAATGTATTCAGATGAGGACAAACGTGGCTTATTTAGTTTCCCTTCAAAAGCAGGAAATGGAAAAAGTGTTCCCAGGAGAAATCATGTTCTGCCTGGTGTAGAAGGCCTCTGCCGTGTCGCCGGGAGCTGCCAGGCTCTGATAAGAGACAGCTTTTCGCATCTCAGAGTATGTGTGCACACAATCCCGTTCATGTATTACTGTGTGAGTGTGTCTCTGCATGTGCTGGAAACTGTCAGAGCATTTGCTCATTACAAAGTGACCTGTAGGATGGGGCCTTCTACAGTGTGACATGTTAATGGCATGCTGGGAGACAGGTAGGAGAAAGGCTATCAGCAGTCACTCGTCGCACAACACTGGTATTATTAGCTCTGTATGCGTACTATTAGCATCTCTTTCCCAACAACCAGTATGTATAAAGCTGTCCGTTCAGAGCTCATGCAATGAAAAGGGCAGTTTTTTTGTTTTAGTAGTCAAAGCTATAGATGGGGGAAAAACATGACCCAATAATGATCTTGTTATTGTCTGTCATCCTTTGCTCCTGCAATGAAGTCAACAGAATCCTCTCAGTGCTCTGCCTGCTTGAGGTATCCAGGCAGGATCAGGTGGTCATTTTATTTAGTCTACACAAGACTGAACTGGTTGAGAATGAATGGCTTATTCCCAGTTGCACTTTACTGGGCAAGACAAGAGCACACTGAAGAGCTCAGGTATCGCTCATATTCATCCTCCAAAGCTCTGTAAACACTGGATCATTTCATGCGATCATTTCATGTGTCCAGGTCTCTGTGGGGAAAATGACCACTTTAAATCCTTTGGAAAAAATTACAGAGATAATAACTTACCTTTTTGTGAACAAAAATGCACCCTGCCTCATTGATTTTAAAATTCCTACACTGAAAAATTCACTCAACATTTAATCTTTTTTTTTTTTTTTTTATTTAATCTAACAGAGGTAAATTTCTCCACTTTGTCTTAGAACTCTTTGTAATATTGTCAAGATTGCTCAGGCTCTCGCTCCGTCTGGACTAGCTAATGGTTAAGTGATTTTTTTTTTCCTCATAAGTATCACCTTGAAACTGCCAGTCAAACATTTTTGCATAATTGTGTCCTACTGCTCAAGTGCTTCTTCCAAGTGTAACTGTTCACCAATCGTGCACTTGGGCCCTTAGTAAAGACAATGAGTCTATACTGTAATCTGCAGAACTTTATTATTGTAGCTTTTATTTCTCTTGCCTCTGGGCTTTTTTATAGACCACACCTTTCCTAAGTGTTATTTACTCGCTCTATCAGTAGCCACAAGCTGTAAATGCCATTTTTAAAATGCTCTGTGTCTTATTAATGGCCATGCAGCAAAGTGCTGTAATTTGCTGTGCTTTGCTCTTATTGGAGGTGAGGGATCTAAGTAGGTGCTCTGGAGCAGCCAAGAGAACCTGTTTGTCCTTGACATAAAATAAAGATCTGAACTAGTAATATATTTGCTGTTTCTCTTCCTTTATTGTTTTGCTGTGTTTGCCCTCAGGCAATTACAGCAGAAGAGTCGTGTTTCTCAATCACTCAGCAGCACTGTACATAAAACCATTTTATATCTTCCACCACCCCACCCTCACCCCAAACCCTTCCTCTTCCGCCGCAGTGGGAAGGATGAGTAATAAAAAGGAGAGAGCAACTTGTCAGCGTTAAAAGATTATGTGTTTTGCCCCCTCCAAAGGAAGAGAGTAGTGTTTACAGGCTTGAGTGGGTGCTCGCTAGGCCGAGGCTGAGGCTGATTGCACTAGAGTACCCTGTCAGCCAGTGATTTGTCATATACTTTATCATCCTTGTCACTCTGCAGAGCGTTGTCATAGGTAACATTCCCGCCTGCCCCCTCCCCGCTCTGTGCTTTGTACCCAGTCAGTGTAGGAAATTTGTATTTACTTTGGGGGAGTGTAATTTGTTCCTCATGGATAATATGACCCTTAGCGGAGCCGGATCACGGGTTAGTTGAAGTGATATTTTCCGGTAATGGTAGTCGTACATCATGGCTGTCAGGCCGGGTTAGGAGGCGAGCACATTACAGCTCCATTTTAGCACTGCAGGCATCTGGGATTATTTTCCATAACCAAGTATGACATGACTGCTCTGCGGAGTGCATTAAATTTTTACTAGCTTTTTTCCCTCCCCCGGCAACTTCTGTGGCTTTTCCCCCACTCTAGGTCTCGGGGCTGCCACAGTGATGGATACCCTCTAAGTCCCAGTAGTCCTGGCCAAGGTTAGCGGGTGTCACAGACCTACACCGCTCCCCTCCATCCAATAACAGGCAAATCCCTGCTCCCTCTGAGGGGCATGCACCGCCCACCGCTCTGTGTTGCAGCTAACCGAGGGCCTCCACTCACCTCCACGCTGAGAAAGTTACAAAGAAAAAGAACGAGAATATTCTTCTTTGAGAATTCAATTACAAAGTTAATGTGAACGTGCAGATACAAAATGGCTTAAGGTTTATTCCATCCATCCATCCATTCTCTTCCGCTTATCCAATTCAGGGTCGCGGGGGGGCTGGAGAGGTTTATTCCCTTTAGCAATTTTCACTAAACAAGGACCGACAAACAGATAGATGGACATTTGTACAATATCCCAACTTCACTTCCTTGAATGGAGATTGTGTTTACCTATGGTGGTTCTCATGATGTTAGACAGCATTTGTCTCCAGAGCTTCTGATTGCTTTTCTTTTCTATACTTTTCCTGCACTGCTAATTTCTCCTCCAGTTTGATTCCTCTCTCCTTGGCAGCAAGGTCAGCAGTGTAAATGCCACCTCTTGCCATTGACAAATGGTCGCCCCCCTGTCTGATAATCACTAAGGTCTCAGAGGTGGACGAGCAGGCGGAGCTCATTAGGGCGCCACAGATGAGAAATTAATGTGGAGATTCCAGGCCTGGCAGAGCCGCGATGATGGGCCTCGGGTGGGGGAAGTGGAGGAGGTGGTGGTGTATGTTGGGGGCTGGATGGATGGACCCTGTCTAATGGATGACCGGGTCAGCAGGCAGCAACACTCCCTAGACAGTTCCACACATACATAAACACATACACACCCATATGCCCATCCCACCCCGTTACCTCCTCTCCTCCATAGTGTATCTCATCTCACCCATCCACCCTGAAGTACAGTTCTGACACTTCAGAGTTAGGCCTCACAGTAGTGAGGGTTGCAGGAGAGGGGTTTTTATCCCCTGACTTATACACTGGCAGTTAAATACAAGAAATCTAATTGACACAAATGTTCACTTTTTGTTACCTCTGCAATGGTGACACAAGTTAAAAATATCATCATTTACTTTTCTGATATTTAGACTGTTGATATTCCCGACCAGCTGCATTTTTTATTTCTTTATTTGAGATACCTTGTAGAAATATTTTTTTTTAAAATGACCCTTTCTACTGTGTAATCTACCTCTTACCTATTTTCTGCAACACTCTAAATAAGTGAGACAAATCTACAATACACAGAAACAAGCCAGCATATTTTGATGCGCTTATGTTTTTAATGGAGCATAGCCAGTGAGACTTAAAGAGCTGTGATGGTGAACTGAGAGTCAGCAGTATGGCTAGCCTCTGGGGCTCGGTCCCCCCCTTCATTCTCCTCTACAGTCACTGTGACCCATTTACAGTATCTGGCGCCAGATCCTGCGCCTCCTCATTGTCCCAGCAGGTAAATCCTCATTCTGTCACAGCACATCTCCTCGTGCTAACATCCATAGCCTCAGAGGTGGACAATGATCAGCATGTCATTAATGTTGGGATTATGCAAACTGTTTCTGCTAAAGTCGTACTTTAAAACATTCAAATTGTAAAGGATAAACAGCCTTCTAAGTCCTTAGCTTTAGACCCAATATTCAAGGTAAGAAGACAAAGATAGATTAAGACCTGGAAAGTGTTTTAGTTTGTCAGTAGCTTTTAAAATCCACTGCATTTTAAATTCCACCATGAAAGCTTACAGCTTTCTGGACCTCACCACGTCTCATTTTGAAGAAAAATGATCTCAAACTGCGTCACTATTGCCATTTAGATTGCCTCCTGATGCTTTGTGATAGCTAATAGCGTGTCAGTTTTGGTGTTGAAACACAGAATTGTAGATGGTTTGACTCTTACCTTGAGATGTGATACTATACAAGCCCTAATGTGTGTTACACTTGCCTCTAGAGTGCTCAACCTCCCCATTCATTTATGGCCAACAATAAAATGTAATAATGCACACGTTTGAATAGGACAAGGTTGCCAAGTCCTTGAAATTGAATGGGGGAAAAACAGTCACAGCAGTGAATCATGTTTCTAAGGCAATGATTCAATTCCCAGTGCAAGCTGAGAACACAGGGGATGGAAAATAATTCTATCAGCAACAAAAACCATAAATATGCTGTTTGACTGAGATGTTTACTCCTGTGGAAAGAAAAAGCCATTTTCATCTTTCCTGACCTGGAAAAGAAAAATCTCTCAGGCAAATTGTGTACATATATCAAAGACTTTATGAGATTGGCCACATACAAAGAGGCTTTAGAGTGGAAACAAAACCCCAGCTAAAGAAATATCATGTCCAGTCTATATTTAAGGATAGCATAATGAGGGAGTTATTTTCCACTGTTTAAGTTCTGCACACATGATATAACAGTCTTCTCACAGTGAGACGCTTTATCAATAGGGTAGAGAAGGCATATTATTCTTGTTAACTGATTGAACTACTTCCATAACCATCTGTTAAACCCCTCATTAGCTCTCCCCATATTTCTAATAGTTGCACTAATGTTGTTTTAGCAGCATTATTAAAACTGGCCCAAGCTCTAAGTTAAAAATAGCCTCCATGCTCCCCAACATGTTGAGTCAAACTCAATTACATACATTTTTAATATCATTGACCTTTCCAATTATGAACCTGCTCCATATGGTGCCATTTAACATCTGCAGTGATGGTAACAAAACAGAGGGCTGCTAGGTAGAAGCGTGTGCTGTGGTGTATTGTGTATGTAGAACCTTCTGGGTCATGTTAGGCTGGTGGATTTGTGGCCGATCAAGAGCAAGCAGCGCCCTGACTCCTCAGGTGTCTGTCCTCATCTCTATTTATGAGGCAGTGTTGCCAGTTACCAGTGTTTAATAATACATGGGGTAAGACCTTGGGTTCAAACCAGTGTCTCTGGAAACAGGCTGCTTATGAAAAAAAAAAAAGGTTGTTATGCAGGAAGCCCTTCCCTAGCACCTATCACTTTTCTCTCACATACGCTCTTCATCCCTTACTGTCTCTCTGTCTGCCCTCTCTCCCTGCTGAGAGCGGGTTCTCCAACACACCAAGGTTAAACTTTCTCAGTGCACTGGGTGAATGTCAGTCAAAGCCTGGCTCACCTGTGTGTAAGCCCCCCCAGCAACTGGGCTAGTGACTCTCACAAACACCCTCTGCCCCATTATTGCCCTTTTGTCAAGCCAATGATTTCTGCAGGTAACTTGCTTTGGAATTGACTGGCTCTCTGTTCTCTATTTTTCCACTGTGCACATCAGGCTTAGCTCACAGAAAATGGCACTATCCCTGCAGTAAGGCAGGATTTCTCCCTCTGTGGTTTGTCATATGTTAAAAGTGAACCCTTTTCACTGAAAGACAAATATGAAAAGTGGTATTCATACCAAATTAACGGGTGCAGAATAAAAATCATATTTGAACTTGTCCAGTTAGACTAATGTGTTTTAGTTGTCCAGGTGGTATTTTCATGGAATTCCCAAGGTACTGTACAGTAACATTTAGATCTGCTACCAAAGTCTGGTTAGGATCTTTTGAGTAGCCGTATTTGTAGTCATGGACTTAAGATTATTATACACCATAGAAATGCCTGTATGGCAAATCTCACAAGCAAACAGCTGCTGTAGAGGACCATAACTCTAATATCCTGCTGTGTATTTCACCACAGGGAGTGAGTCACTACAGAAGTAGATCCTTAATGAGGGAAATGGAAAGCAAGCCTGTCATAATGACAGCGATGTCCCAGCATGCATGGCGGCAGCCACAAACAATCTTAATGACATGAGGGGCTCTGAAGAGAGGCTGTGTGTTGTCAGCTCCTGGGCTCAGGCCGGTTCCCTAACCCCTCCCACATCCTTTTCTTTAAACCGCCACCACCACATTGCTTGTTAGAGGCAGTGTAATTAGGTGGCTGAGCTTGTTGCAAGTAGCCCAGGTCACAGAGGCATGTCCAACCCTTGTCCTGATTGCTCCTTGGGGAATTATTGACAAAACACAAGGAGCATTGCATGTTGGGCTCTAATTATGTGTACAAGACATAGATGGCCCCGGGGAAATTAAATGAAATTCCCCAGCTTGATGGGTCCTCCACACTCATGGGATCCATTCTGTTTCTTATTAAGCTCAGCCATTGTCTGCTTTTATGAGGCAGCTATGTGGAGCTAGGCACCAGCTAAATGCTTTTAAGTGTCTCTCTTTTCACAGTGGCAATACATCAATGACTCATGGTGGAAAATTGCCTGTCGATTTTGATCTACACTGAAGAGTGTAAGCAATAAACCGGCAAATATATTTAACTAATGCTCGCTAATATTGTAAATGTAGGGTGTGAAATGGAGCACCTGCGTGGTGTTTCATTGTGTAATCAGATTCTTTTTACTGCAGCTTTGTCTGGACACATCCCTTCTGGACACAACACCTCTGCTCTAATTCCTGTGGCCCAAATACTGGACAGGAATTGATAGTCTCCTGCTTGTGCAAATGAAGTGATAAGGGGTCTCACCCAGATTACACAAGGCCTAAGTGGCACAGAGAAAGCTTATGGAGATGAATGAATTCATGAGGCTGCCTGACAGATTCTTAAGAAGCTATGTAATAAGGGATAAATCAAACAGCTACCATTTTGCCTCCGAATGATTTCAAATTAAAGTGAAGGGAGATGGCAGACCTCCCAGGGGTGTTTGAACTTGAATATAGAACTGTGACTGACCCTTACATATTTCTCTGTCATTAAAACAGCCTAATGGTTAATGTAAAAAAAAGAGGCTGCATAAGCAGTAAATAAACAATTCCTTTTGATTCAGCACAGTGGGATGTTAGTGGTCTTTGAATTGCCAGACTGTGGGGCAGGCCTGATCCCACAGGTCTGCCCACTGATCATTCTTACCAGCATTAATAATTGACTATATTATGTTGTAAGATGGTGAAGCCTCAAGGAGTATATTTGAAAGTCTGTTATCGCTGGTTCTAGTTATGTAGAAAATCAAAACATGGTCACTGCAGTAAGCTGGTTAGAAAGTGGTAAATTGACTGCACTTATATATAGTGCATTGCAGTCGTTTAGCTAGTATAAAATTAATTAGCCCAGATTACAGATTGGTCCACATATTTTTTTAAATTGCACCCATGTGGCAGTGGAGAGCAACAACATGTAGCCTGAGTATGCCTTGTACCTACAGACTGTGAATGCAGTACGATGCTGGGACTTTTGGGTTCAGGGCACTTTTACATGTGAAGGGGCCAGGGATCAAGTCACAGCCACCCAAAAATAGCACTAACAAGAACAGTGAAATGCTTTACACCAATCAGGCATAACGTTATGACAACCTGCCTAATACTGTGTTGGTCCCCCTTTTGCTGCCAAACCAGCCCTGACCCATCGAGGCATGGACTCCACTGGCACTAAGATGTTAGTAACTGATCCTTTAAGTCCTGTAAGTTGTGGGTCGGACTTGTTTGTCCAGCACATCCCACAGATGCTCGACTGGATTGAGATCTGGGGAATTTGGAGGCCAAGTCAACACCTTAGACTTGTTGTTGTGTTCCTCAAACCATTTCTGATCCATTTTTTTCATTTTTGCTTTGTGGCAGGGCACATTATCCTGCTGAAAGAGGCCACAGCCATCAGGGAATACGGTTTCCATGAAAGGGTGTATATGGTCTGCAACAATGCTTAAGTAGGTGGTACATGTCAAAGTAACATCCACATGGATGGCAGGACCCAAAGTTTCCCAGCAGAATGTTGCTCAAAGCATCACACTGCCTCCGCCGGCTTTCCTTCTTCCCATAGTGCATCCTGGTGCCAGGTGTTCCCCAAGTAAGCAATGCACACAAACCTGGCCATCCATTTGATGAAAAAGAAAACATGATTCATCAGACCAGGCCACCTTCTTCCATTGCTCCATGGTCCAGTTCTGATACTCATGTGCCCATTGTTGGTTCTTTTGGCGGAGGACAGGGGTCAGCGTGGACACCCTGACTGGTCTGCAGCTATGCAGCCCCATACACAACAAACTGCGATGCACTGTGTATTCTGACACTTTTCTATCAGAACCACCATTACATTTTTCTGCAATTTGAGCTACAATAGGTTGTCTGTTGGATTGGACCACACGGACCAGCCTTCACTCCCCACGTGCATCAGTGAGCCTTGGCTGCCCATGTCCCTTTCACTGGTTCACCACTGCTCCTTCCTTGGACTACTTTTGATACATACTGACCACTGCAGACCAGGAACACCCCAAAAGAGCTGCAGTTTTGGAGATGTTCTGAACCAGTCGTTTAGCCATCACAATTTGGCCCTTGTCAGACTTGCTCAAATCCTTACGCTTGCCCATTTTTCCTGCTTCTAATGCATCAACTTTGAGGACAAAATGTACATTTGCTCCCTAATATATCCCACCCACTAACAGGTGCCATGATGAAGAGATAATCAGTGTTAGTCATTTCACCTGTCAGTGGTCACAATGTTATGCCTGATCGGTGTATGTAGGAATAGGTACATGTCAAGGCTACCGGTAGCATTCACTGACTGTCATTACAGGGTTCTATACATGGCTTCAGCAAGCAGCATACCTGTAGGTGAGATCTTGCTCTGAAATTCCCAGAGACCAATGTTTCCCACTGTGATCATGCATCATCGATTGGTCTTATGAAGGTTTGTAAAAGCAGACACCAGAGCTTCAGAAAAACACAAGCCTTTATGAAACCAGAATCTTACATGAAAATGCCAGGTCACCTCATTGATATGACCCACATCACAACAGCTCTCAGGTCAATTAAGCATGGGCCAGCCCTGTATTAGCCCATTCCTCCCAGTCCCACATGCCCTGTGGCTATGCAGGCAGCCAGCTCACTAGTACATTGAGCACACACACTCTCAAAATGTTACCAAGACCAGCATCCAGAGAATAATTGGCAGAAGATGCAGATGTGCTGCAATCCGAGGCCAGAGAAAAGAATGTGATGTGTTCCGAATGGCAAGTGGAGGTGAGTCATACTGACACCTCTGGCCCTAATGATATTTCTGCTTGGCAATGCTACACAACCAGGGGAGGGAGACGGAATGTCAACGTGCAAACTAATGTCTGGATGGCATTTGCTGTTAGCTGTCATGTGTCGGCTCGAGTTATGTGGTTTAGCATCTAGAGTTGCAGCCCAGACACCAATTTCATGATGTTAATCAGTGCTGGGCCTCATCTTGTCCGTGTCTACCCTCGCTTTCCTAAATCCGCCCCCGCATCCTCATACATAGAAACATGTCACAAGAGTCCACAAAGCACATTCTCACAAGCGAGCTTGTATGTCAGCCATGAAGTCGTAGGCATGCAGTTCTAAATAACTAAAAGACGTGCCCTTTGGGTGGTGAGATAGCTCATTACCTATGAGCGACCTTCCATCTGCACTCATGGCTGCTCTGGGAGCCATTATGATTATGATGGAAATCTCACAAGCCATTACTGGGAGACAGCGCAGGGCTCACTGCAGACACACTAATGGACTCATTTGTAATTGGGAGAGAGGGAAATGACTGTGAGCTAGCAGTGGCTTTGTTTGATGGAGTATGGGGGAGCGCATTCTAGATATGACAAATGAAATGGGTTAGTTGTATGGGAACTAAACTCCTATGTTTCCTGGATCACTGCATATATGTGCACACACACACACTTCTAAATATCATCCTCTGTTTCTTACGTCCAGCAGTGACTTGACTCCCAGGAGTCTGTTCATATTATCCTTTGATGGAGGGGGAGCAGAGTTGAGAGTTTAAAGATGAATCTGTGGGACTTGCAGGATGTGCAGGAAGGGTTATTAAGGAATACTTTTCTTAGAGATGATGATGGTGTTTAAACTGGCTGGTTGGCAGTTGTTGGGGAATGTGTGTCTTCTTAGCTCTTGAGATTTAATGGTAAAACTCCCACTTATCCCTCAGCATGTTATTCAGTTATGACTAAGGGACAGGAGCACAAGTGGGTTTATGTATAAGATTTATGTGCATCTCTTTGTGTTTTGTTGGTATTTGCCTGTTTCGGTAATTAATCTACAACAGAACATGAAATTCATAATGATCCACTCGTACTGTTTACAGAGACACTGCACTATGTTATTCACCCCATAGCTCATAACTTTCTCACATTTGATTTCAGCAACATCTGGAAGGTTGTTGCTGGAAACCTCTGCTGATTATTTCCTATTCTCTTTATTTTTAATTAGTTGAGATTCCTTGTTTTTTGTTTTGTTTTGTTTGTTTTTTTTGCTTGCATTGTCCGCACATCGTGGCTCTGCAGATTAGTTATGATTTGCTTGTTATCCCCCAAGTCCCAGAGGATTAGAATAACCATAAGTGCCATTGTGGCAAAACATTAGCTCTGCATGTTTTTAGAACAATAAATGCTTTAAAAACTGAGGAAATGTCTCTCTTAGAAAATGAAAAAAGTTCTGGGCAAGTAACATGGAATAATGCCAGGATATAATTTGAGCTAAATATTTTAAGAAAAAGCCACAAAACCCATAACATTTCGCTCTTTATTTCATTGCATATACAGGGTATGGCTACAGTAATATAGAAAATGTCAAATAATGTTGTGAATGAATGAATATTGTAATCCAGCAAAGTTAGTTTTTGTAAAGCGGTGGGAAATTTGACATGTTAAAGACTAATGCAAGAACACCTCTGGTATGATAAAACTCCATATATTTGTATTGCTTTACATTATGCTGTTATGTATGGTGTCATTTGAGCAACTCTTTGCTGGTGATCCAACATTACAAGCTGGTTTTGTAAGAGTTAGAAGGCAGATTGCTGGCTCAGCACATTTTCATAACAGCTATGATTAATGTCATATGATTGCTTAATAATGTTGTACTCAGTGTTAAAAACTGCAGTATGAAAAGTGAACATGTACGCTTCTTTGGAATGCATTACGTTTTTGCATGGCACTGTTCTCCAGGTTGTTAGTCTATGTCCTACCTATTAAACCAATAGGACATTTAACTACGTGTTTATACAAGTTAGCTCCCTCAGCAGGAGCCTGACAGCGACAAATCAGGGAGAGATGGGAAGGAGGTTGTGTGGGGGCGGTGGCTAATAAGATTGCCCCGACCTGTGTGATTTATAGATTCATTTGCGTGCTTGTTTAGAAACCTGATCTGCATTATTCATGTCGAGAGAGGAGCAGTACTGAGGACATTAGCTGGTTAACCTCTGCTTAGGTTAGGCCACATTATTTTAATAGCCATTGCGAGGGCAGGCCTCTCAACCCCATTCTGAGAGTGAGTGAGGGGGAAGAGGAAGGAGGACAAGGGAGGAAAAGGGAGAGCACAGCTCATTTATTCCAACCAGTGCAGCTACACGGGGAACAGGTGGGACCATGGCATTATTATTCAATTACATCTGTTAACGGTAAACAATGCACAGCGCTTTAATGCTCACAAGAGAAGGATAATTGGTAACCGAATGCCTAGTGACTTTTGACTGCTACTCGTTTTGTTATTTATACTCTGCACGCCACCTGTCATGCATATGATGCCACCATGTTTTCTGCACATGTAATTACTTTTCATCTCCGTAATGATTATGCCATGTAGCCATAAAATATACTGAACCAGCTTTGACACAAAGCCATATTTGTCATCATCTCTGTAGATTGATGTGACAGTTATTAGTGGCATACCAGTCTCCTCACATGAATCTGATACAGGAAAAATAAGAAGCACTCCAAGAGCACAAACCTCCGCCAAGGCAGCTCACTTTCTTTCCAGTATTTACAAGGGAATAGTATTGTATTTTCTATATATTCATTTTGTTTTCTTTGTTCTTTTTAAAAGTACTTTAAGAAGTTTGTAGTGCAGTAAAAACAAGTGCAAAATGCAGGTTTTTGTTATTTAATATACTTGGCATAATTTTGAGTACAATTATTTATTTATTTTATGTGGATATAGTACATGTGTAGCATTTATTTCGTTGTTTAATAAAATTCATTTACATTTTTTGTAATAAACATCAAGTAAAAAATTTTGTGATCACAAGTTTATTTTGATTTTCCCCAAAAAAATTATACTTATTCAGGAACATTGTACATGTATTCAAATTGTTATATATTTTGATGGTTATAACCTGTTACTGTAATGGACATAACAAAGTCATAATAATATTTAGAATCCCCATATATCATTTTCTATATGCCTATATGTTGTCAATACAAACAATGGCAGTAAGAAACATAGTTTTAATCATAATTTTATCACTTTGACCTTCAGATCAATCTATTGACCTTGTCAAAGATCAAATGTGACATATTTTAAATCTTTATACAGTACTTTCTATATCTTGAAAATACACACCACACTTGTAAGAATCATAGTTTCT